>JAJONZ010000220.1:0-88000 GCA_029582445.1 Solanum paucissectum
TTCTTGACGTTTAGACTTTTACTCTTCCAAAATAAGTCAATTACATTAAATTAGGTTTAGAAACCTCATTTTAACTATTTTTAAGTCATTATTCATAAGGTGAGGCTCTAACTTAGGCCATAGAATTTCCGGGGTGTTACATATCTCTTGATATGATCTTAGGCAACTTCGAAGAGTTTGAGCCAATTTGACATATACATGTTTTGTGGCCTACCTTGTGAGCATGTGTGAACCTCTCTTGAACACCCCTTGAGCCTTACCTTTCTCTGGAAGAAACTTGATGAAATCATAACCTTTCGTTATCCATTACCCATAATCCTCATGAAGTTGTGGTTACTTTGAATAACCAACTTAGGCCAAAAGCCTAAGTTGGGGGTGTGGTAAAAAGAAAAGGTAAATCAAAGAAGTGCAAAAAAGTCCTTCTTACCCATGATTTTGAAAAAAAATGGAACCCCTCCATACAAAAAAAAAAGAAAAAAGAAAAAAAGACATAAAAAAGAAAAAGAATGAAAAAGAATTGGAATAAAGTTGTGAAAACTTGAAGAAAATGGGGTTTCCAAACAATCCATGGAAAGTGAATAATAGGATGACTTATGAGCACTAAAGAAAATGATGAAAGAAGAGGAAAGGAAGTGTTGTGAGTACCACATTTCATGAGAACGAAAGTCACTGAGCCTAAATGACCATACATTTGCACTCAGCCCCATTACAAGCCTTGAGAAGACCTTTTTGATCTTGAGTAAGCTGAAACAAATGTTGATCAGGAAATACAGTCAAACCTATGGGTGAAAGCATGCATTAGGTTCTTCCTTGTGAGAGTGAGCGTTGCATTTGATTCCGGAACTTTAAATGATTAAACCTTTGTGTGTGAAATTGGAATCATTCCTTGTGTGAGGGCATTCGAACACTTTGGTTGAGCTTGAACTTGCATTTGAAGCAAGTATTGTGAGCATGAGATTCTTTGATATTGGTGAGTCACAACTTGAATCTTTGAGTGCACATTTGATCTTTGCATAAGTAACTTGAGTCTTGTTGCGTGCATTCATGATTGAGTCTTGTGTAGCACTGTTCGAGACCTCTTTTTTGAACGGCTGAGCTTGAGTTTGCTTGAGGACAAGCAAAAGTTTAAGTTGGGGGTCTTGATGAGTCCACAAATTGGACTCATTTAGGGCTATATTTTAATAAAATTAGTGTCCTCAAATGCATATTTTGTCTCAAAATCTGATGAAAACCCTTAAGTTTTAGGTATTTGGAGTTTGAGGGAAAGTATGGACACCACTTAGCAACCAGGAACAAAGGCAGCTAAAAAGAACGAAGAAATAAAGATCTGCGGATCGTCGAACCCATTCGGCGAATCACCAAAAGATCTTAGTCTCACCTTTTGTTCCAGTGTGCTAAGTCATGAAGAAAAGGATCAAATCGGTAGTGTAAAGGAGCTGTTGGCGTGTCGCTGAGCAGTTCCACGAAGTAGTACTATGTCGCCCAATGATCCAAGACACATTGATGCTGAAGTCTAACGCAAGACGGCGATGAACTACACCAAAGGGCGAATCCACGAGTTGATTGGCGATTTCGACTAATGTCACCGAGTGATTCGCTGCAGCACATATTTTTGAAAACTATAAATACTCATTGAGAGTTGTAGCTTAGTATCAGATTTTTAATATAGAATTTTTAACATAAACTTTTGAGTTCTAAGCTTAGGAGAGGGTTTTGAAGAACATGAAGATTCAAAGGGTTTCAACTCCAAGATTTTGGACTTGGGTCTTGTGGATTCTTCACTCTTGACTTGTTTTGAGACTTAAATCTTCATACCCATTTGAATGCAAACTCATTTTGGTATAAATTTCTATCTCTTTTACATGTCTAGCTAAAACCCCAATTCTTGGGGTGTGATTTTGTGAATATGGGTTAGATTATTTGTTGGGTCTTTCTTGTTAGTGGTTTATTTGTTGTTTTGATGTGATTTCGTTTAGTAGTTGTGGTGGAACTTAATGAAATTATAGTTGCAAATACGATTTCACCTTTGTGTTTTCGGCTTGCTCGAGAGAGAGGTCGTAAAACTAAGACTACTAAATTGATGGCCGGTGGGAGTGGGTCGACATGAGGTTCAGCTCGAGAGAGTGAACCCTAGTCTCATTCCCACGCACTCAGCTCGAGAGAGTGAACCCTAGTCTCATTCCCACGCACTCAGCAGTGTGTACCAAAAAAGGAGGAGTCACGGTTGTCCCTAATGAAAAGGGAGATCTTGTATCTTTAAGACTGGTGACATGACAGAGAGTTTGCATGAACTATCGGAAGTTAAACTCATGGACTGAAAGAGATCATTGCCCCATGCCCTTTATGGATTAAATTCTCGACCGACTATCTGAGAAAGGATGGTATTGCTTTATGGATAGGTACTCGGGCTATAACCAAATCTCCATTGCTTTGGAAGATCAAGAGAAAACGACATTTACACGTCCATATGGTACTTTCAATTTCTAACGAATGACATTCGGATTATTTAATGCCCTAACTTCATTTCAACGTTGCATGCTATCCATTTTTGGTGACATGGTGGAAAACACAATGGAAGTATTTATGGATGATTTCTCAGTCGTGGGTGACTCATTTACAGAATGCTTAGAGCACTTGGGACAAGTGCTCCGAAGATGTGTCGAGACCAATTTAGTCTTAAATTGGGAGAAGTGTTATTTCGTGGTTAGGGAAGGAATTGTGCTTGGTCACAAAGTATCACAATAGGGGCTGGAAGTTGACAAAGCAAAAGTCAAAGTAATCGAGAAATTACCACCTCCAATTTTCGTAAAGGGAGTTCAAAGTTTCCTAGGACATGCTGGATTTTATAGGAGGTTCATCAAAGACTTCTCAAAGATTGCACTTCCTCTATGCAAGCTTTTGGAAAAAGAGGTAGCATTCTACTTTGATGATGCTTGTATGGCAGCTTTCAAATGCCAGAAAGATAAGCTAATTTCCACCCCAAACATCATTAGCCCTGATTGGTTAGAGTCATTTGAAGTAATGTGTGATGCAAGCGGCATGGCATTGGGCGTAGTATTGGTTCAGAAATGAAACAATTTTTTTCATCCCATCTACTACGCAAGCAAAATGTTAAACAGTGCTCAACGTAACTACACAGGTACCGAGCAATAGTTACTTGTTATGATCTATGCATTAGGGAAGTTTCGTGCATACTTGCTAGGTACTAAGGTGCTTATTCATATTGATCACGCTGCTTTGCGTTATCTAATGGCAAAGAAAGACGCAAAACCCAGATTGATCAGGTGGGTGCTTTTATTGCAAGAATTCAATTTTGAGTTCTAAGTTTAAGAGAGGATTTTGAAGAACTTGAAGATTCAAAGGGTTTCAACTCCAAGATTTTGGATTTGGGTCTTGTGGATTCTTCACTCTTGACTTGTTTTGAAACTTAAATCTTCATACCCATTTGAATGCAAACTCATTTTGGTATAAATTCCTATCTCTTTTACATGTCTAACTAAAACCCCAATTCTTGGTGTGTGATTTTGTGAATATGGGTTAGATTATTTGTTGGGTCTTGCTTGTTGATGGTTTATTTGTTATTTTGATGTGATTTCGTTTAGTAGTTGTGGTGGAACTTAATGAAATTGTAGTTGCAAATATGATTTCACCTTTGTGTTTTCGGCTTGCTCGAGATAGAGGTCGTAAAACTAAGACTACTAAATTGATGGCCGGTGGGAGTGGGTCGACATGAGGTTCAACTCGAGAGAGTGAACCCTAGTCTCATTCCCACACACTTAGCTCGAGAGAGTGAGTGGGCTAAGGCGGAGGTTGTTCTTCATACGGCAAGTGGGTGTCCGAGAGGAACACATTTCATTCTAGGTAAGTTGCTCGAGAGAGAATTTACCCCCACTATAGTCTAGCCTAGTCACAAATATTCAATGAATTTACTACCAAAAGCATGTACCCAATGATTTAGTCTATCCCGTATTCCTATCACATCCCAAGAATCCCATCTCCATATTAGTATCTTTCGTTATTTTCACTGTTTTTTGCTATTTTTGCTTACTTGTTACAAACCCCCATTGTTAACTGACACTTTTGTGTCACCCCTTAGATTTAATAAGTTTATATTCGACAATGTTTTTAGCTATGACTAATTAGAACTTAATTTTATTTTTATACTAATTCTCAAAAACCACTCCCTATGGGAATGATCCCAACCCTTGGTTGGGTTATTATACTATTGTACGCTCGTAGACACTTGCATTGGAAGTTGTGTATTGATTACGCACACATCATTTGTAAGGTTTCTTATAAGCTAGAATTGCCAAATTAGTTGGCATCGATGCATCCAGTTTTCCATGTCTCTATGTTGAAGAAATGTATTGGTTATCCGACATCCATAGTTTCATTTGAAGGTTTGGGAGTTAAGGAGAATCTTTCTTATGAGGAAATTTTGGTCGAGATTTTGGACTGGCAAGTCAAGAGGCTGAGAAATAAAGAAATAGCTTCCGTGAAAGTGTTATGGAGGAATCAGTTAGTTTAGGGTGCCAACCAAGATGTTTCGTGACTTGTGGGAGATCTATTGGTGGAATGGGATGAAGAAGGATATTGCAGAACTAGTTAGTGTCTCAATTGTTAGCAAGTGAAAGTTGAGCATTAAAAGTTGGGAGGTTTATCCCAAGATATTAGCATTCTTACTTGGAAGTGGGAAGACTTGAATATGTACTTCATTGTTGGGTTTCCTCGCATCCGGCGGCAACATGACTCGGCTTGGGTTATTATAGATTGGATGATGAAATCGGCTCATTACATTTCCACCAAGGTTTCTTATTTGACGGAGGACTATGCCAAGTTGTATTTGAAGGAAATTTTGAGGTATCATGGAGTGCCCTTATCCATTATTTCTGATCGTGGTACCCAATTCACTTCTAATTTTTCGAAATATTTCCAAAAGGGTCTTGGTACTCCTGTTAAGCTTAGTATGGGCTTTCATCCCCAAACCGATGGGCAATTGGAGCGTACTATCCAAACTTTGGAAGATATGTTGAGAGAATGTGTAATTGACTTCAAGGGTAATTGTGATGATGACTTTCCTCTGATTGAGATTGCCTACAACAATAGTTATCACTCAAGCATTGGTATGGCTCCATTTGAGGCCCTATATGGTTGTAATTCCCCGAAAACTAGTAGACCAAACTAGAGCCTCTAGATATGGTTCTAAGGTTTGATGTATGAGGATTACAGTCGTAGATGAGACTTTATGTGCTTAGAATAAGGGGTTTAGTGGTTAAACGTCAAGGTACGTGCTAGACCCCGTAGTTTAGAAGACTACCTAAGGTTTGGGTAAGAGTTACAAGGGCAAGTGCCAAGGCAAGGGGGCAAAGCCTAAGCCAAAGGCCAAGGCTGCCCAACCTTGGCCATGCACTGCCAAGGGTTCACGACCAGTGGTGACCACGGTCCGTGAAGACCCCTTATTCTTGTGGGAGGTCAAGCCTTGAGCCCTAGCTACTTCATAGGGACCACGAGCCACTTCACGGCCCGTGGTCATGACCACAGCTCGTGGGAAGGCTTGTGGTCATGACTTGGCATTTGGGAGCTTGGAAAGTTGAGGGGAGCCACGGGTACCACCATGGGCTGTGGTCCCCTTGACGGCTCGTGAAGAGGGGCGTGACCCCTGGCAAAGGGCTGCCAAATGGGGGTTAAATTAGTAAATTTGTTTTTAATTAGTATTGGGTGGGGATCGTTTTATATGGGTTTTATTCACCTATATAAAGTATTTTAAGTCATTACCCACCCCAACTAGGTCACTTAGAATCAAAACCCCAAATCACTCCTCTCTCAAATATTTCTCTCTCTAGAAAACCTCCATTGAATAAGAAGCTAGAGCCTAAAGCTAATGTCAAGAACAAAGGCTCCATTGTTAAAGGCTCGGGCTAGGGCTTTGATTAAGGTATGTTTAGATTTTCATCTATGGGTTCTTCCACCCATAGAGTCCCCTAGAAATTCCATAAATTTGTGAAAAAGAACCCCAATCTAAGCTAGGGTTTCTTCCAATGTGTGGGTATAGTTGGGTATCACTTCAATTAGTTGGATAATACTTATTTATGGTTGATTTAGTGTTGATTCATGATATTATGAAGAATTTATGTGAAATCCAAGATTAACCCTAGAAATCAAAGTATGTGGGTTTATGTCTTGTGATGAGAATTTGATGATTCTTGATAGATCTTCTAGAATTGTTATCATGTTTAGAACTTATTCAAGAATAAGGATATGAAATCATTAATTGAAATAGATCTATGAATGTATGATAGACCATGAATTGTAGTGATTGAAATTGGGACTTTATGATGAATTATGCGTAGAATTGCCTATGATTAAGGCTTGTGAATAATATGTCTCGTGATCTAGACTAGTATGATGATTGTGTAGTAAAGCTTGAAGTTAGGGCCTGAAGTCATAATGTTGATCACTATGGCTTATAGAGTAAGTCTAATATGATGAAATAGTTTCCATGAGATTGGTATACAAGTAGGTAGCGTTATGGTGGAAGGCTTTTACCCACATAACCTACCTAGAACTATATGAATGCATGTATGCAGAATGTGAAAGGTCTTCTCACATAGAATGATTTTAGATTGAAAGGTTAATCACCTAAATTGAATCAAAGCATGTTAGAATAGAATATCTTGAAGTTGTGACATATGATCCCTTCATTTATATTTGACTTAGTAGCATGGGCTATAAGGTCTCATGGTAGCTTAGGATTGAGGAACCATACTTTCCTAAGGTTAGCTTGAATTAGCATTTGTGGGATGCTTTTCATGGTAACTTGAATTAGTATTTGTGGGATGTTCTTCATGGTAGCTTGCATTAGTGTAGGCATGGTAGCCTAGGATTGAGGACCTAAACTCTCCTATGGGTAGTTTGAACTAGCATTGTTAGAATGCCTTCATGGTAGCATGACTTGGTTAGGCAAAGACCATTTCATGGTAGCTTAGGATTGAGGATTCATACTCTCCTAAGGATAGCTTAGGGTTGAGGATTCATACTTCCCTAAGGGTAGCATGCATCATCTTGAATGTTTGCATGGTAGCTAGGTTGGAATACTTGTATTCTTCCTTGTATAGCTTGGGTTTCAAGATAGTGTGCCTTCCATGGTAGTTAGCCTAGCGTAGTAGTGTGCTATTCCTTGATAGACTAGAATGATTAATAGTAAGCATTGAGTAAGCTAGCCTAAAGGAGTACTTAGTGTGAATGGTAGTATAGGATGTCATTCATACATGGCACAAGTCTGACTAGAAGCTACTTAGGAAGTGTCCTTGTATGTGATGTATGCTTAGCTTGGATTGGTGATATAGTTGCCTTCCATGATATGATTGACTTAAGATAATAGTTCCTTCTCTTTATGAAGTAGGTCAATAATGACACCTATGATTAGTAAGCATAAATAGAGTGATGTCAATATATGCTTAGTGTGAGTGGTATTATGGGATGCTATTCTTACTTTGCACATGTTATTTTGAGGTGGCTTGTGAAGTAGTTCCCTTGTAATATGAAACACTAAAGGTTGAAGTATGTAATTATGAAAGTCTAAGTTAAGACCATGCCATGAACATGATTTATATCCTATGCTCATTAACTATGTCTTATGTTGACTTGTGATGATATGATGCTTATGTTGGAGATCATGTTATGATTATGTTATTATCTCTTATGCTTATATCTTATGTTGACTAACCAATTTGAGATGCTCTTATGATGTTGTGCTAGCTTTCATACTTGGTACATTTTGTACTAACGCATATTGCCTACATTCTACTCAAATGTAGGGTTTCAGAAATTGAGTTCCTTTGAACGCTAGGTTTCTAAGGGCAAGAAGAAGTTGAAGAATTGGTGAGTCCTCATAGCATCGAGGACAAACCAATTATGTTTCCTTATGTCATTTCTTTATGTTTTTAGATATTCGCATGGGCTGCGTCCCAAGAATTTTATTCAAGAGTTTAATAGATGGTTTGAGACAAAAGTTTAGAAAGACTTTCGCTTGCTTTATGAAAATGTTTTCGATTGTATGATTTTAAAGAAATTTTAAATTTTTCCATACGTTTCTATTATCTTATGTTATGATTATGCTAAGGGCTTGTATGAGACCCCTTCGGGGTCAAGTTTTCCATGTTACACCTAGGGTATACCCTTGGGTCGTGACAAACTTAGTAATCAGAGCATAAGGTTTAGAATGGTTCTAGGATTTTCACAAAAACTACGTCTAGTAGGGTCTTGTTCATAAATGTGAAGCGCGCCACATTTATGAATAGGAGGCTATTGGATGTTTAGGAAATCTCACTTCTTCATTCTCTCAGTCGTTCCATAGAGCGTGGCTTTATTAGGCCCTTCTTCTAATTTGTGCCCTATGGTTTTTCGGGGTATGGCTAATACAAGGGCTAATGCTAGGAGAGATGAGGAAGACAATGGAGAACAAGAGGTTCCTCTTCATGTTCCAAACTAGGCTCCTCCTCAAGTTCCTTCTCATGCTTCAAATGACCCTCCAATTGAGAATGTCACTCTTGCGGAGTTTAGCGCTTCTATGCAATTATTGGCTCAAGCCTTGACGGCACAAGCCAATAGAGAGGTGGTGGCTCCGGCACACCCAATAAGGGGGATGGGTGCTTCTAGGGTAAGGGAGTTTTTGAGGATGAATTCTTCAGAGTTTAGTGGCTCCAAGGTGGAAGAGGATCCAAATGGGTTCATAGAAGGGGTTTATAAGACACTTGCTATAATGGGGCTGACTTCTATAGAGAAAGCAGAACTAGCCGCTTATCAATTGATGGATGTTGCCCAAATATGGTATGAATAATGGAAGGATAGTAGGCCGGTAGGAGCGGGTCCCATCGAGTGGGCGATGTTTAAGTCGGCTTTTCTAGATAGGTTCTTTCCTCGTGAGTTAAGGGAGGCTAATTTGGAAGATTTCATCAATCTTAAGCAAGGTAACATGAGTGTCAATGAGTATGCCTTGAAGTTTACTCTTTTGTCTAAGTATGCCCCATCTTTGGTAGCAAGTCCAAGGGATTTGATGAATAGGTTTATGACGGGGGTGTCCGTTAGGGTAGAAGAAGAATGTCGTATGGCAATGCTTGTTGATGATATGGATATCTCACTCCTCATGGTGTTTGCCCAACAAATAGAAGAGTCAAAACTCAAGAAGGAAAAAGCTAGGGAGAATAAGAGGGCTGGGATGGATAATGACAAGTCCTTTCATGATGGGTCCGATGGACATAGCCATTCTAGGAATCAACAAAAGTTTTCCGGACAAGACTTTTCTAATGCTCCTAAGCATAAGGATGAGAAAGTGTCGACTCCTAGGCCACAAGGGAAAAGTAATGAGTCCCTATGGCCTACTTGTTCTAGGTGTGGTAAGAGGCATGAGGGTAGGTGTTTGGCCGGTAGAGAAGGTTGCTATAGTTGTGGTGAGAAAGTTTCCACTAATAGTGAGGATGTAGAACCTCAAAAGAAGAATAGGTTTTATGTTCTCCAATCTAGAGAAGATCAAGAGTGATCTCCTCATGTCCCTTCCGGTATGTGTTTTAATGCTTTAGTAAATTTCTGGATTTCTTGTCTTTTGTGACTTGTTATGTTGGACTTGAAGTTGTCTTTAGTATGAATGATGTTTATAAGAGATTGAGTAGGCTTACTCCCAACGGGGAGATAGTGTGCCTATCTAATGAGGTCATTATGTGATTATGTGTTGCCATGATTTCCTTATATGCATGTTCATGAAAATGCTTAGGTCTTGTTAGAAATGACTTATATGCATTGTTTTCCTCATGTTGAAGTGCATTGACTAGAGTTGCATATAGACTTCATGAGATGATTATATGAGCATGCCTTAGTTTTGGAGTTGAAAGATTTCTCCTTGAATAAATGACTTTTGTGAGTAAAGTGCATTTAGGCTCCATGAATGTGTGTTAAGCATGTTTTAGCTAGGAGATGTTAGTTCCTCCTTGAAAATGAATAGACGTAGAATTTCGTGCATTTTGGGTTATTAGATGTAGTTCCTACTCCCTTGTGTTGCATTGAGTATGTTTGCTTGGAGATGAAGTTTTCCTCCTTGGTTGTGTGCATTAGATTTATTTCATGCATGATGGGCTGCTAGTCTAGAGTCGTTTCCTTTAAGAAGTGTTTAGAAATGTCATTCGAGGACGAATATTCCCAAGGGGGAGATATTGTAATACCCCGGAAACTAGTAGAATAAACTATAGCCTCTTGCTAGGGTTCTAAGGTTTGATGTATGAGGAATAGAGTCGTAGATGAGAATTTCCATGCTTAGAATAAGGGGTTTATTGGTTAAACGTCAAGGTACGTGTTAGACCCCATAGTTTAGAAAACTACCTAAGGTTTGGGTAAGAGTTTCAAGGGCAAGTGCCAAGGCAAGGGGGCAAAGCCTAAACCAAAGGCCAAGGCTGCCTAACCTTGGCCATGAATTGCCTAGGGTTCACGACCAAATTCATGACTAGTGGTCCTGACCACGGTCCGTGAAGGGCTCCGTGAAGACCCCTTAGTCTTGTGGGAGGTCAAGCCTTGACGCCTAGCTACTGCCTAGGGACCACGAGCCACTTCACGGCCCGTGGTCATGACCACGGCTCCTGCAAAGGCTCGTGGTCATTCCTTGGGATTTGGAAGCTTGGAAAGTTGAGGGGAGCCACTAGTCAAGGGACCATGGGAACCACCATGGGCCGTGGTGCCCTTGACGGCTCGTGAAGAGGGGTGTGACCCCTGGCAATGGGTTACCAAATGAGGGTTAAATTAGTAAATTGGTTTTTAATTAATATTACATGGGGGTCGCTTTATATGGGTCTTATTAAACTATATAAAGTATTTTAAGTCATTACCCACCCCAACTAAGTCACTTAGAAACAAAACCCCAAATCACTCCTCTCTCAAATATTTCTCTCTCTAGAAAACGTCCATTGAAGAAGAAGCTAGAGCTTGAAGCAAAGGTCAAGAATAAATGCTCCATTGTTAAAGGACTGTGCTAGGGATTTTATTAAGGTATGTTTAGATTTTCATCTATGGGTTCTTCCACCCATAGAGTCCCCTAGAAATTCCCCAAATTTGTGAAGACGAACCCCAATCTAAGCTAGGGTTTCTACCAATGTGTGGGTATAGTTGGGTATGACTCCAATTAGTTGGATAATACTTATTTATGGTTGATTTTGCATTGATTCATGATATTATGAATAATTTATGTGAATTCCATGATTAAATCTAGAAATCAAAGTATGTGGGTTTATGTCTTGTGATAAGAAATTGATGATTTTTGATAGATCTTCTAGAATTGTTATCATGTATAGAACTTATTCAAGAATAGGGATATGAAATCATGAATTTAACTAGATCTATGAATGTATGATAGACCATGAATTGTACTGATTGAAATTGGGGCTTTATGATGAATTATGCTTAGAATTGCCTATGATTAAAGCTTGTGACTAATATTTCGTGTGATCTAGACTAGTATGATGATTGTGGAGTAAAGCTTGAAGTTAGGGCCTGAAGACATAATGTTGATCACTAGGGCTTATAGAGTAAGTCTAATATGATGAAATAGCCTGCATGAGATTGGTATACAAGTAGATAGAGTTATGGTGGAAGGCTTTTACCCACATAACCTACCTAGAACTATATGAATGCATGTATGTAGAATGTGAAAGATCTTCTCACATAGAATGATTCTAGATTGAAAGGTTAATCACCTAAAATGAATCAAAGCATGTTATAATAGAATAGCTTGAAGTTGTGACATATGATCCCTTCATGTATAGTTGACTTAGTAGCATGAGCTAGAAGGTCTCATGGTAGCTTGGGATTGAGGAACCATACTCTCCTAAGGTTAGCTTGAATTAAAATTTGTGGGATTCTCTTCATGGTAGCTTGAATGAGCATTTGTGGGCTGTTCTTCATGGTAGCTTGCATTAGTGTAGGCATGGTAGCCTAGGATTGAGGACCTAAACTCTCCTATGGGTAGTTTGAACTAGCATTGTTAGAATGCCTTCATGGTAGCATGACTTGGTTAGGCAAAGACCATTTCATGGTAGCTTAGGATTGAGGATTCATACTCTCCTAAGGATAGCTTAGGGTTGAGGATACATACTTCCCTAAGGGTAGCATGTATCATCTTGAATGTTTGCATGGTAGCTAGGTTGGAATACTTGTATTATTCCTTGTATAGCTTTGGTTTCAAGATAGTGTGCCTTCCATGGTAGTTAGGTCTAGCCTAGTAGTGTGCTATTCCTTGATAGACTAGAATGATAAATAGTAATCATTGAGTAAGATAGCCTAAATGCGTACTTAGTGTGTGTGGTAGTATGGGATGCCATTCATACATGGCATAAGTATGACTTGAAGATACCTATGAAGTGTCCTCTTATGTGATGTATGTTGAGCTTGGATGGTTGCTATAGTTGCCTTCCATGATATGATTGACTTAAGATGATAGTTCATTGTCTTTATGAAGTAGGTCAAGAATGAAACCTATGATTAATAAGCATGAATAGAGTCAAGATATGCTTAGTGTGAGTGGTATTATGGGATGCCATTCATGCACTGCACAAATGTGCCTTGAGGTTGCTTAGGAGTATAGTGCTCTTATGAAATGAAAACCTAGGTCTTGACTATTAATGTGGACTATACCCAAGAATGACCAAAAAGAGGTACTTAGCTTGGATGGTATTATGGGATGATAATCTTGCCTTGCACATGTATACTTAGAGGTGGCTTGTGAAGTAGTTCTCTTGTAATATGAAAGACTAAAGGTTGAAGTATGTAAATATGAAAGTCTAAGTCAATACCATGCCATGAACATTATTTATCTCCTATGTTCATTAACTATGTCTTATATTGACTTGTTATGATATGATGCTTATGTTGGAGATCATGCTATGATTATGTTATTATCTCTTATGCTTATGTCTTATGTTAACTAACCAATTTGAGATGCTCTTATGATACTGTGCTAGCTTTCATACTTGGTACATTTTGTACTAACGCATATTGCCTACATTCTAATCAAATGTAGGGTTTCAGAGATTGAGTTCCTTTGAAGGTTAGGTTTCTAAGGGCAAAGAAGAAGTTGAAGAATTGGTGAGTCGTCTTCGAGGACAAACCCATTATGTTTCCTTATGTCATTTCTTTATGTTTTTAGACATTTTCATGGGATGCGTCCCAAGACTTTTATTCAAGAGTTTAATAGATGGTTTGAGACAAAAGTTTAGAAAGACTTTCGCTTGCTTTATGAAAATGTTTTCGATTGTATGATTTCAAAGAAGTTTTAAATTTTTCCATACTTTTCTATTATCTTATGTTATTATTATGCTAAGGGCTTGTATGTGACCCCTTTGGGGTCAAGTACGCCATGTTACACCTAGGGTATACCCTTGGGTCGTGACAATGGTAGGAGGTGTAAATCTCCAATAGGTTTCTTTGAGGTGGATGAAGTTTCCCTAATAGGTCCTGAGTTGGTACATGAGGCTATGGAGAAATTTTGGCTTATTAGAGAAAGGTTGAAAATGGCTTAAAGACGACAAAAGTCCTTTGCCGATGTTAGAAGAAGAGATCTTGAGTTTGATATTAATGAATGGGTCTATTTGAAAATTTCACCCATGAAGGGTGTAATGAGGTTTGGAAAAAAAGGGAAGCTTAGTCCCCGATATATGGGTTCATATCAGATTTTGAGGCAAATTGGCAAGGTTGCTTATGAACTTGATTTGCCTAACAACTTGGCATCGGTGTATCCAGTTTTTCATGTCTCCTTGTTGAAGAAATGTGTTGGAGATCCGACATCTATTGTTCCCTTAAGAGGTTTGGGAGTTTATGAGAATCTTTCTTATGTGGAGGTTCCGGTTGAGATTTTAGATCGGCAAGTTAAGAAGTTAAGGAATAAAGAAGTTGCTTCTGTTATGTTTCTTTGGAGGAATCAGTTAGTTGAGGGTGTTTCTTGGGAGGCCGAGGCCGATATGATGTCCGATTATCGTCATCTTTTCCCATCCGTCCCTACTCAAGCTTGAGGTATTTAGTTCCTTATGGTTTACTCATTAGAAGTCATGTGTCATAGATATTCCCATGATTTCCTCCTTATGCATGATTCATGAAAAGTTTAAATTTTGAGAAAAATGAGTTAACATGATTGATTGCTACATGTTTAAGTGCATTTGAGTATGAGTTGCCTATAGACTTCATGATATGATGTTTTGAATTTTCTTTAGCTTGGACTGGATGTTTCCTCCTTGGATATGTACATAAATAAGATTGCATTCATGATGGGCTATTAGATTGAGGTTCTACCTTCCTTACGATGTATATAATCTCATTCGAGTACGAATGTTCCCAATAAGGAGATATTGTAACACCTCAAATTTGAAAAGGGTAGAATTTGCAGCTTTTGAAAGACCTGGTATCAGTACAATAGAGCCACCTACAGCCTATGGACTGACCCACGGTCTATAGGTCAGCTCCGTGGATTGCTGGCCCAAATTCCCAAAATTGTCCAGTTTCAGTACCTTTTTGACGGTTCACCAAGACAGCCCATCATCCAATGCAAAAGCCGTAGGTAGGGTTCATAGGTAAGTCCCAAAATTAGAGAAATTCTAGGGTCAAAAGATGAAACCCATGGTCGGGACCCATGGCCCGTCGTTTGGACCACAGCCCATGGGTAGGTCCCATAGTCTTAGGTCCCAAGTCAGGGTCTCTGAACCCATCGATGACCGACCAGGATGGTGCGTTGGTGGAACCACAGACCGTAGGTCATCACCGTCGATGGTGTCGACAGTTATTTTAAGAAGGGCTTTTGGGTTTTTTTCGTATTATTCTAGCCTAATACTATGTCGTTTTACCCTTCATCTAAATTCCTATATAAGTATTTTTAACCTCAAATTTTTCCTAATTGAAATCATTCTCTAAAATTCCTAAAAGAAGAACAAGTCTTCCTCTCAAATATTTCTCTCTCTAGAAGTTGAAGAAGAAAGCTAGGGTTTGCGAGTCAAGTCCCCATTTCCACCATTGAAGTCAAGCTTTTGGAATTGAGGTATGATAGTTTTCATCCATGGAGCCCTTTCCTCCATGGAGTTCCCAAATTCTCCGATTATGAAGTAGGAAATCCCCAATTGAGTTGGGGTTTTTTCTTCCATGTCATGTGTTCTTTTCTATGTTGATTTATTTAATTGAATTATGATCTTTTATGCATGAATTGATTTAATTTCATGATTTTAAGTAGAATCCCATGTACCCATGCCTAACCCCATGTTTTTTCCAAGTTATGATGATATATAATGTGGATTGCTGAACTATGAAAGATGAACTTATGAAATCATGCATGTTCTCATGAAATGGATGTAAATGTATTAAGGATGCTTTGAGGTGAAGTATCAATGATGTTATTGTTGTTGTTGTTGTTGTTGTTGTTGTGTTGGTCAATTTTTTTCTCATCTAAAATGAACCAATGTTAAGGAGCTATTCTAATGCTGAGGCAAGAGGCAATTACCCATGTCACATGATGCAAGGACAAGACATGATTACCCATGTTCCTTTAAAAGATAAGATGAATATGATTAAGAACTATTATGTGATAGTTAAGCTTAGTACCGATTTGAGAAGTGGTGATTACCGTGTCCCATAAACTATGTGCCAGCATAGGAATGTCTATATATACATTAGCTAGTGGATCCACATAAGCTAGTAGTTCATGGTCCTTACCTTGGCAAGTGGGACAACCCTTTTCAGTTTGGGAGACACCGGATTCCATGTTAATAGCTCGCATGGTCTTACATGTCGGTTAAGGATACTTCCCACAAGCAAGCTATGATGAACTAAGGTTACTTCAAGAAGTATCTCACATGAGTTTTAAAATGATGTTTCTTGCATTGACCATGTTTTATGATTCAATTTTTACCCTCTTATCTCACGTTTTAACATGGTCATTGCATATCATGAAACTACCCTTTTTAGCATGACTTATTATGTTTTATTTAGGGCTATCATACTTGGTACATATTTGTACTAACGCTTACTCTTGCCTATATTTCCCAAAAATGTAGGGTCTGACCTTAAAGATTCTCACTTCCGTGGCTAGGGATCTCATATAGAAGATTGAAAATTTGTGAGTCCTCATTACTCGGGGACCGAGCTTGATTTCCCTTTTTATCTTTACTTTCACTTTTTGAACTTGATGTACGGGCTACGCCCCGATCAATCTTATGTACTAGATGAATTTGATACAATGATTAGAATTCTACTTTTCTTTATAAAACTTTTCTATGTTGACACTGTCGTTTAAATCTCTTATATTTATCATCTTGTATGATGAATGTTAAGTGTTTTATATGGGACCTGTTCGAGTCTTATATGTCATGTGACGCGTAGGGGCTACCTTGGGTCGTGACTAAGAGTGAGGCAAAGACATTACGATGTAAAAAGGAGTGAAAAAGTTTGAAAGTTGAAGAAAAAAGTAGTTGGAGCTTGCAGAAGCCACTCAGTGACTCGCCGAATGAGCCTCTAGCTCGCCTAAAGTTCTAGCGAAGTAGTCCATGGACCAAACCAACTTGGTGATCTAAAAGATGGTTCGGCGACGTGTCAAATGGGTCAGCGACAATGATTAAGCTCGCCAAAATTTCTAGAACAATTTGATGGAGGGGACAATCCGTATGGCGAGAAGAAAATCAACTCGGCGAAATCCCGACTAATTTCACCGAGTTGACTCTGTGCGGAGTTTTTGGGAACATATAAATTAAATTTTTGAAGGACGAAAAGGAGTTCCCACACTATGTATTCCTATTTTTTGAGAGTTTTTACGTTTGGGAACATTGTTCAACATTCTTAGTAGAGTTTGGGATTTAGATTTGGATATTGTAAGATTTTAACTTTGATTTTAACATTTGGATATTGCAGATCGTTAGCAATTCAGATGGAAAACTTTGTTGGTAATGATTTCTTGCTTTCCACTATGTTTATCTACAACCCCTTACCTTAGGGGTGTGATCATGTAGTTGAATACATTAATTAGCTAATGGGTGTTATTAATTACTGATTTTAATGGTGTTTTGAAGTTGGTTCAATGATTTGTTCATGTTTTAATTTATGAATTGAAGTTGCAAATTCATTTCTAGCTTAGCTTTCTATTCTTGATTGAGAAAGAAGTAATAAAGTAGAATGATTGATTGATAGTTGTATTGATTGCGTCTTTAAAATCTAGCTTGAGAAAGTGGGTTTGATTGTGTCTTTACAAACCCAGCTTGAAAAGTGGGTTTGATTGTGTCTTTACAAACCCAGCTTGAAAGAGTGGGTTGATTATTGAATTAGGTTGCTTAGTAATGATAAGCTAGTTGAGGTTCAAGAGAACTCACTTAAAACACAATATATGATCGAGAGATGGCTGTTGTATTCAAAACCTAGCCTACCTATTGAGATTCAACAACTTTAAGTAACTAGTAATCACCCATTACGCAAAATTAGCATTCGACTGATCACATTTCTAATGTCCAATATCTAATTGTCTACTTCTCGTGTTAAATATTCTTTGTCATAAATTGGTTACTAATTCCCTCCATTTGATATTAATCGTTGAAAATTTGTGATTTGTGTTCATGTACGGAATCTTTACTTCTACAAATGATTAGGACACATTTTTATTTTTTAATTGAATTCTTTACCGTATCACTCCGTGTAGGATCGACCCCAACTCTTAGTTGGGTTTATACTTGTTAGATACCTCCTACACTTATAATTTGATGAAAGTGTAATAGAGCGTTATCGAAAATGGCACTACTGCCGGGGAGTGGTGTTTAGAATTCTTTTATTGAAATGTATTCGTGAACTAATTTTATTGTAGTTGAATTATCTTATTCGTGTTCTTGTTGGCTACTCTAAAACATGTGAAGAAATGAGCGTAAATGGGAGCAATGTCAGTCAGCTTGGGAATAATAATGATATCGGGAACTTGCATGATGTCAATGAGGATCAGTTGGGAAGTGTAGTGATATACGATTGACTCCGACTTTGGGCAATGTGGTGTTTCATGTGACCAACACGATGTTGCAGTTTTTGCAAATGAAGGGTCTCTTTAGAGAGCTTGCTCGTGAAGACCCTCATGAACACATCTGAAATTTCATGGATGTGTGTGGGCTGTTTTCCTTCAAGAACATCACCCAAGAGTCAATCCCACTATGTTTGTTTCCACTTTCTCTAATGGAGGAAGCAACGAAGTAGTTGACCAAATTACCAACGAAATTGATTAGTTCTTCAAGGGCCGTTTTTCTTCAAGAGCATCACCCAAGAGCTCACGGAAGTGTTTTATGAGAGGTTGTTTCCTCTCTCGAAGATGGTTAAGTTGAGGGACAACATTAAGAATTTCAAACGAATTTTTGGTGAGACCATCCATGAAACATGGTTGAGGTTCAAAAAGTTGGTTCTGTAATGTCCGACTCATGGGTTGGCGGATAATGTACTCTTGCAATATTTCTACCGAAGTCTTGACACGATCAACAAAGGTGTCGTTGTTCAACTTATTTGTCACGACCAAAGGGTATACCCTATGTGTAACATGGCATACTTGACCCCAAAGGGGTCTCATACAAGCCCTTAGCATATCATAAAATAAGATAATAGAAATGTAAGGAAAATTTGAAACTTTTTTTATCCATACAAGAGAAAACTTTTCATAAAACTGTAAGCGGAAGTCTTTATTACACCTTTGTCTCAAACCATCTATTAAAACTCTTGAATAAAAGACTTGCGACGCAGCCCATATAAAGTCTAAAACATAAAGAAATGACATATGGAAACAATGGGTTTGTCCTCGAAGCTATGAGGACTCACCAAATCTTCAGCTCTTCTTGCTCCTTAGAAACCTAGCCTCATAAGGAACTCATTCTCCAATACCCTACAATTGATTAAAATGTAGGCAAAGTATGCGTTAGTACAAAATGTACCAAGTAGGATAGCCAGCACAACATCATGAGAGCATTTCAAAATGGTTAGTCAACGTAAGACATAAGCATAAGGGATAATAACATAATCATAGCATAATTTCCAACATAAGAATCATATAATCATAAGTCCACATAAGAAATAATAAATGAGCATAGGAGATACATCATGTTCATGGCATAGTCCTTACTTAGACTTTCATTTTTACATACTTCAACCTTTAGTCTTTCATATTACAAGAGAACTACTTCACAAGCCACCTCAAAGCATACTTGTGCAAGGCAAGGATAGCATCACATAATACCATCCAAGCTAAGTACCTCTTTTTGGTCATTCTTGGGCATAGTTTAGATTCATAGTCAAGACCTAGGTTTTAATGTCATAAGAGCACTATTCTCTTAATTAACCTCAAGGCACACTTGTGCAATGCATGAAAGGCATCCCATAATACAATTCACACTAAGTATAACCTTGAAGTCAACATAGTCATACTTACCCTCGTTTAGTCTCACTCTTTAGCTTACTTCATATAGGGAACTACCATCCTTAGTCAAACATATCATGAAAGGCAACTATAGCACAACCCAATCTTAAAATACATCACTCATAAGAACTCTTTCTTGAACAACCCTAATTCATACTTGTGCAATGCATGAATAGCATCCCATAATACTACTCATACTAAGTACTACATTTAGGTCATCATACTAATGCTTCTTGATTTGAAACCTAGTTCCTTTCTTTAACTTTAGAACACTATGAGGTACTCTCTTTATCACATCTTAGTTCATTATTAGATTGAACCCTATGAGATACTATTTTTAGCATGTCTAGGTTCCTCATTAGCATGGACCCTATGATATACTACCTTAAGAATGTCTAAGTCCATTTATACTTTTGAACACTATGAGGTACTTCATTAAGTAAGTCTTAGTTCAATTATGCTTTAGAACACTATGAGATGCTTCTTCAAGCATGTCTTAGTTCATTGGATATGGAGATTTCTACTAGAACCCTTAACTAAACTATGTGAAGGCTTACATCTCGTGAGAACTAACTTTGGGAAAACCCACACTCTACTATGTAAGAGTTTCCCCCTTTAACTTGGATAGTCCTCACATCAACTAGGTGTGGTTCTCCTTTCAACTTGGAGCCCGGACCCTATCTTATGTGATATTCCATCTCATTATCAATACCCACTAGGGGCCAAGAATACACCCCTAGATTCACTATTATTCCTTTCTTAACATTCATGTCTCATGGAAGGATGTCCTTGACAACCACTCCATGTTCAAGTGATTCTATCACATTATACTTTCAAGCATTCAAAAGGTAGGTTAGGTGAGTATAGGCCTTTCACCACAAGTCTACCTATTAGTCTTCTATTCATCACATTGAATCTACTCTCAAAGCCTTACAACATTCTATCTTTGTTCATATATAAATTACAAAACATTCAAGTCATAAGCTTCATCTTAAACAATTCTCTTCACATTCCTCATTATCTAGATTTTCTAGTCAAAACTCATCATGTGAGGTCAATCTCAAGCATTACCAATCAATACCAATCATATTCACATTATTATAAATCAATTTATGTATATAGGTTTCTAGCCTTAGTGAATTACTAGTCAAGGCATTAATTCTGGAAGATCACCTTGACCTTTTTTTTTTTTTTTTTTTTGAATGACCCTTGAGGGGGTCAGGGGCTTAGCAACACCGCCAGGCCTTAACATAAATAAACCAAAAAAAATACAAGGAGGGGGGCATAAACCTTACCTCCGATCCTATGGTGGGTCTGAGTAGACCTTCCTACTAAGGAAAATCCACACATCCCCTTACAATAAAAGGAAACTAAAACAGAGTACCGAAGGAGAGGACTCCTCTCAATACAATATTCTAGGAATGCATAAATAGGGGAGACTCTCCCCTTACAAGGAAGAGACTAAATTAACTTATTCAAAGAAGCTATATCATTAAGGCATAGCCTAGTTGAAAAAGGTAACCTAAGATCAAAAACTTAACAGATCAATTAGTCAAGGTGGTTTCTTAATTCTTTTCAACTTTTTCCTCCTAAAATTGGTCATTCCCATTCGTTCCAGCAAGTAACTTCCTTTGGCAGCATTAGGGAGGTGAAGATGAGTGTAAAATTGTTGAAGGATATTGGATTTGTGACTGATTTTTGATAGAGAATCAGTTGTACAGTTTGCCTCCCTGTATGTATGATTGCAATGAAAATATTGAAGTTGATTAATAAGGTTCCTCAATACCTGCATATATTGTCTAATTCTCCAAGGTGGTTTATAAGTATGGTTGATCCATTTGGTAAGTATTTGAGAGTCCACTTCCAAGTTAATCCTTTTGAAACCATGTTGTACACACCAATGAAGACCCTGAATAGCAGCTTGAGCCTCAGCCTGATTGTTAGTGCCATTGCCGAGGGAATGGCGAAAGCATAACCTATCTTACCATTTGAGTCTCTCAAAATACCTCCTCCTCCAATTTTCCCCGGATTAGTGAGTGCACTACCATCAGTGTTCAACTTGAATATGTCTTGAATAGGCCTTTCCCACCTCATAGTTTTGATCTTTATTTCATTACTGCAATTCTCCACCATTTTGATCAATTTTGTCCAGCTGTTGGCCCATTGTATATATGGATAGGCTGTGTTGAGTAGGTTGAGAGTGTCCTTTAGAATTAGGAATTTAACTCTAGCTTTGTTGGACTGCTTTGCACCATACTTAGCTGCACACATATTTTTCCACAGATTCCAGCAGATAATAATAGGCAGAAGCTGGTACAACAGTTTTTGCACTTCACTCTTGTGATCTTGTTCCCACCATGTCAATAGTAAATTGTGCAAAGGAGTGTGACTATGTTGTATACCAAACGCTGCTGAGTAGAATTTCCACAAATGGTTAGAAAAATGACCTGACACAAATATATGTTCAATGTTATCCTCTACAGGTCGATGACAGGATGAACAAGGTGTTGGTTCCAGTCCAAAAGTAATCATTTTTTCATTGGTAGGGAGCTTTTTCTCAAAGCTCTCAAAATGAGAAATGACACTTTAAAAGGTATGTGTTTGTGCCAGATACCTTTTCCCATGATACTCTTATTCTTTTTGTGTCTGATTATGTTCCAAGCTGATGAACAAGAGAATTGTCCACTGTCATTAGGTCTCCAAATAGGTTCATCCAAATTTCCAGCTTGATAGTGAATTACAGTACTAAGTATTCCCGGAACTATGATGGGAGGAACCCATTGTCTAATCAGTGTTTCATTCCACTGTCCATGCACAAAGAAGTGATCTATTGTGGTGTTGTTGAGGCCAGTGATGTGATCACAGTGTTGAGCCAGAGGACCATCCCCCAACCAGTCATCCCACCAAAAAGAGCTATTACCTGAATTGATAATCCAAGTAATTTGTGGTTCCACCTTACCCTTATTTTTCATCATGTAATTCCAGATTAGTGATTGGCCTGTGTCAAGCTTCTTGGCAACTGGATTTTCTCTTTGGCAGTAGTTTGCTCTTAGAAATTTCCCCCATAAAGAATTTTTGGTCCTAAAATTCCACCATTGTTTATATTGGAGAGAAGTGCATACATCCTCAAGATGTCGTACTCCTATGCCCCCTTCATTATAAGGAAGACTCAAAGTGTCCCAAGAAGCCCAATGATACTTTTTTCTGTCCTTTTCCCATCCCCAAAAGAAATCAGCTATGGCCCTCTTCATGTAATTTATAGTGGTTTTAGGAGGAGAAATAGCAGACATAGTATGTATGGGAATTGACTGCAGAACATGTTTCACCATAGTGGCTTTGCCTCCAAAACTTAAAAGTCTAGAATTCCATCCAGTAATTTTCTTAGTCACTTTAGCTACCAAGTCTGAATAATATATGATCCTCTGTCCACCAATATAGAGTGGACAACCAAGATATGTGATTGGACTAAACTTCTGAGTAAAACCAGTGACCTCCCTAATCATTTCAATGGTACCTGGAGTAGTATGTTCAGTAACCATGAAGTGACTCTTCTCCTTATTTATGAGTTGGTCAGATACTGTCTCATAAATGGTAAGTGTCTTCATGATTAATTGCAATGACTCCCTGGTACTGGAAGAGAATAAGATGATATCATTTGCAAAGCTTAAATAATTGATTTGGGGACCTCTAACTTCCATTTGGAAATTTTTGTATCTTGGATTCTGATGAAGCATGTTAAGCATCCTCGAAAGCACTTCTACCCCTAAAATAAATAGGGAGGGGGATAAAGGGTCTCCTTGTTTCAGACCTCTGGTAGATTGAAAGAAGCCATGTCTAGTACCATTCACAATGACAGAATACCAGTTATTGCTCATAATCCTCCATATCAAGTCAATGAATACCTCTCCAAAACCCATTCTTCTCAAAACTAAGCTAGTGAATGACCAAGACACTCTGTCATATGCCTTAGTCATATCCAGTTTAATTACAACATTGTCACCATCCTTGGGTTTCTTGATGCCATGAGTGATTTCCTGTGCAAGCATTATATTTTCAGAAATACTTCTGCCCTTCACAAATCCAGATTGGTTCTCAGAAATAAACTGAGGAAGAATGGGAGCCAATCTGAGACAAAGTAACTTGGAAATAAGCTTGTTGGAGAAGTTGCTTAAGCTGATAGGTCTGAATTCACTAAATCTGTTAGGATGTTCCACCTTAGGTAGTAGAACCAAGCATGCATGTGAAATAAACTTGGGCATTGTGTTTCCACAAAAGAAATACTGGACAGCTTGGAGCATGTCTTCTTTAATGACCTCCCAGCAAACTTGATAAAATTTCCCCCCAAATCCATCAGGTCCTGCTGCAGAATTAGGATTCATAGAAAATACCATCTGAGTTAACTCATCCAGATTAGGAATCTCCTGGAGCATTTGATTCTGCTCAGGAGTAACCATTCTAGGAATGCAATTCAAGATGTCTTCATTGATCATGTCTTCATGCCCTGTAAAGGTGTGTTGAAAGTAATAACAAGCCGTTTTTGCAGTATTCTCATCTCATTGGACCTATGTGTCATCAGCAGTACAGATCTTATGGATGAATAATTTTCTTCTCCTGCCTCTCATAATAGAGTGGAAATACTTAGAGTTGGTATCCACTTCTTTAAACCACTGCAACTGTGTTTTTTGTTGAAGAATAGAAGCCTCCAATTTGAGATATTTAATATATTGAGCATTAATAAGATGTAGATTAGCTCTATTTTCTTCAGTATTTTGTTGAATAACAGCTTCTTCTGCAGTTTTAACCTGTGCTTCAAAATCTGCAACACTAGAGAAAATATTACCATACTCAGTCCTGGACCAAACACTCAAGGTTGTTGCTAACCTTTTCATCTTCTGATGGAGCTTCCACATTGGGTTACCAGATGTTTCCTTCTGCCAGCTACCTCTGACCACATCAAGGAACTTCTTATTTTCAGTCCATCAGTGAAGAAACTTAAAATACTTGATTTTTTGTTCCATTCTCAATTCAATTTCCATGAGCAATGGGCAGTGATCAGACCCTACAGAGGGAAGATGGGTTATGGTGGTTTGTGGCATGAGTTCTAACCATTTGTCATTAACCATAGCTCTGTCCAGTCTTTTCCAGATTCTTGCACTTTCAGATCTTTGATTCACCAAGTAAAGTGTTGACCACTATACCCAATATCCATAAGACCACAAGCTTCAATAATACTGATAAATTCAAGACTTTTGTTCATATTATAAGGCAGACCCCCTAGTTTTTCATCAATTGAGGTGATAACATTAAAATATCCAATAGTGCACCAAGGGATGTCCTTATTAGAGAACTGAAATAATTTGTCCCAAAGAGGTCTTCTGAGTTGATCTTTGCATTTGGCATAAATAAAAGACACCATGAATTGCTCATTAAATTCCACATGCTTCAGGGTGCAAGTGATGTGTTGATCATGTACCTCTAAAACATTACAGTCCATATCAGTATTCCAGAACAGCCATATCTTGCCATTGTGATTGCAGGAGGCACTATCCATATTTAACAACATTCTATAATTATTCAGCTGGGAGTTGTCTGCAAAGGGTTCCAAAATAGCTTTCATGGAAATATTATGCATTTTTTTGAGATTTTGGATTCTTTCCAGTGATCCTTGGGAGTTAATACTCCTAGCATTCCAGCATAGTGTACTAATCATCAAAAACCTTTGCTTTTGGACCTAGTGTTAGTTCTGCTAGAGTTAGCAGATGTGTTTACAGAGGTTGGTCGAGTGTGTTGTCTGACTTGTTTTCTACCCCTTGGAGATAAACCTTGTTGATCTGTCACTTCTTGAATTTCTTCTTGGAATTCACTTTGTAAAGTAGAACCAAAGGCTTTGATCAAGTGAGCACTGGTTTCATCCCCTTCCTCATCATCTTCATTTTCATTGATGGATTGAGTATCCTCATCAAACTCATCTTCTGAATTTACCACATCATAGTCAGAAGGTTGTTTGTTTTTGTCAGTATTTTGTTGATGCTGCTGAACACTAAGAACACCTTTACCTTGCTCATTAGGATCTTGTTTTTCAGTTTCTTTCTGTTGTTTTCTCCTGATAGCCTCTCTTTTTTTCTTACTTAAACTGCCCTGAGATCTATTATTGGTATTTTTATTTACATATTCCTTGTTGCTTTGTTGGTGTTGTTCCTCTGAAATACTCTGATTACCCTCATTTGTCTGTTTGTTACCTGGAGTGCTTGTATCATCATGACCTATTGTATCCTGCTGCTTCTGCACCTTCTCAACCATTGTTGAAATGTTACTAGATTTTTGTTTTTGCATTGCCTCACTATTTTCTGTAACCTGTAACCCTGGTTCCCTCTGAAACTGACCAGTATCATCACCCTGTACTGGATTGTGTTTTTTCTGAGAGCTCTGGTTGTTATGCCTTGAAACAGTGGTAGCAGGGGCTCTAAAGTTAATCCTAGGGTCAGTGTGATCAACCTCATGCAAAACATGAGTCAAATTCCCCCCTTTGGATACCCCTTCCTGCAATTTAGTAGGTTTCTCCTTACACCCCCCTTCCATACCTCCTTCAACTTCATCATCATGCACTTCAATCTCAATAGCATTAATATGAGGGTGATGGGGTATAGTGAGAACTGGGTCAATACCTGTGGTTTTGTTGTTTGTGATGATTGCAGCTTGTTCTTTTTGTGTAATTATTTCCTTCTGAAGGGTCAGTGAGGGTGAGTCATTATCTGACCCTTGTATTGGATGCACTCCTTGGCCTGATGTTTTGCTATTGTTTCCCTCTTCAGCATTGCTTTTAATATGTTGTTCCTGTATCTCTAAATCAATAAAATTATTGTGAGTATGAATTGTAGATATTATACTTGAAGGTGTTGTATCCTGTTGCATGTTGTCCTTGGTTCTTTTTTGTTGAGGTGAGACAGGTCTCCAGATTGTCTTGGGATTAGGTTGTTCCTGATTTTTGTTTTGTTTTCTTTTCTGAGTCTGCCACTATTCTTCATGGTCTGCTGTTTCCTGCTCTTGTTGAGTCTGCAGATGGTTATCAGCTGTTTGTTGTTGACCTATGAAAGTTTTTTCCCCCTGATTTTGCCATTGAGTCTCCTTTGGTTTGTTGTCCCTCTTCTGAACTAAGAGCTGATAAGGTTGTGAGCTTGTGGTTGCCTCTGATTTGTCATTGTCATTGTCATGGATTTGTATGATTCTAGTGTCTCCTTTCTCTTGTTCACCCTTAAGCCTTATTCTTTTTTCCATCTTCCATTTCTTTTCTCCTTTTGAAATCCTCATCCCTTCTTTTGATAGTACAAACATTATCCATATGCCCTTGGTGTTTGCAGTACATACAGTAATCATGTATTCCTTCATATTGCACTTCTTGCCATCTCCCTTTATTTGGGTCTGAATTTTTAAACCCCACCCAAACATGAGGTGGTCTTTCCTTGGTAAGATCAATTTGAATCTTCACCCTGGCCATACTGCCTCTAGTCTTTTGGGAGGAAGGTGAGTCAAGGTATAATACCTTACCAATTGGACTCAAAATAGTCGTCAAGAGAACCTTATTGTAGCAATGCCATGGGAGTTCAGGTAAGGCTACCCATATAGGAACTATAGGGGTTTCCTCCTCGGGTTTAAAGTCCGGAGTTCAAGCTTGGATTCTCATTAGTTGACCTTCTATGCTCATCCTTTGTTTAGTCCATACCGTAACATAATCAAACTCATTATCAAGGTCAATATACACATGTCAAGAATTAAAATGAGCAATTTTCACTCCCCCCAGACAGTTGGGTCTGAAGGATGAAAATTTTCCTAATCAATTCCATTTTGAGCATGGTGTTGGTAAATTTGCCCACTAAAGTGTATTTACAACTTTCAGCCAGTTTGATATTATAGTCATCCTCTTCTAATAACACTGTCGGCAGTCCCTGTCTAGTTGTAAATATAGGGCTGTCCAATACAATAGGAGTTTCAGCCTTGGACTGATTATGTCTTAGTCGAGCAGCGAAAGATTGGACAATAGTAAAGGGAGCTGGTTCAGATACTACATCCTGTTTGGTCTTATTAGACACCTGAATTTGGTGTTTCTCATTGCCCTGGGCCATAGTATTGTTATCCTGATTTGCATTATTTCTATTCCTTTGTAGATTAGGATCATACCTGGTATAATTGTTGGAGATCCTAGGGAAATTGTGTTGATATTCCATGTTGGCTCTATCATTGCCCTGTTGAGGTCTGCTTGTTCCTCCCTGTTGGTTGATATCCTTGGTCTGATCCTTTTTCCCCTCCATGCCTTTGTGAGCCTGATTGCTTACCTGTTTCAAAGGTTCAACATTTCTACTGATTTTCTCATTTACACCAATGTGTATATGAGCCTCAGTGTTAGTAGTATTAGATTGAGTAACATTATTGCGAATTGGTTTACCTGACTGTACCTCCTTGTCCTTAGCATGTTGTCTTTGGTCTTCTTGTTTATTCCTTTGCAACTGATCATGCCCCTGTTTCTCTTTTGATTTGTTCGGCTCTGTTGCGTCCTGCATTGCACAAGGAATAGGAGCTGGAGTTATGATGATTGAATTACCTTTAACGCCAAAGGAAAAATTGGAAGACTGAGCATCTTTAGATAAGTTTTCTGAAGACTGTTTCCGTGTGATTTGGTTGTTGGTCAGTTGCTCATTCGAGTTCTGTTCCTGCATTGAATTGCCTTCCTCCTGCATTGTTCTTGCTCCTGCTGGGTAAGTTACATATGACTGGATGTTTTGTCTTGCCAGTGGAGCTGAGAGAATATCATCTCTCTCAATGTCCTGAATATTTTGACCTGTTCCTTTAATCGAGTTGATCAGATTTCCATTTGTTTGAACTAAATGATTATTGTTAGTATTCCCTCCATCCAAATTGCTAGATATTTCTGAAAGATGAATATCCACTGAAGGGGAATGATTCCCACTACCAGATTTTTCATGAACTCTGGCGATTTGTGTTCGATTTCCGCCGGAATCCTCGCCGACGATTCCACCATCCATTTTACTTGAAATTTCGGTGAGATGGACCTCCTCTTGAGGGGAGTAATCCCCAGTAGTTAAATCTGCACGAACTCGACTAGAAGTAATTCGAAATTGAGGTCGCAATTCTGGCGATTCATTCTCTTCTCTCGCGAAACTCGTCTGTCGATTTCTATCAATTGGCACGGTGAAATCAGTTGATTTTTTGGTAGAAGGTAGATCGTGACTAAGAGATTCCATAACTCCAATCGTTTTTCCATGAATCCCAACGTTGAAATCTGGGGAAATAAATTTACGTCTCCCTTCTAACTCTTTAACCGAAATTGCAGTGTTGATCGTGTCTGTATTTTTTGAATTCGTGGAGTTATGGGATAAATTAGAGAGAGTGGCTGGGTGTGTTTTGTTGCTATCATCAAGGCGCTCCAACTGAGATTCATCCGGAGGCCTGAGGAACCCTGCCGGCGGCTCACGCGCTATTCCGGCGGCGCAAGTGGCTATTGGAGTTATAGCCGTTGTTGGCTATGTTACAAAGCGCTTTTTTTAGAGTGACAATTTAGAGAGAGAAAGAATTTTCTTAGGGTCTTTTAGGGCTTAGGTTTTTTTTTTGTATTTTTTAGGTTTAGGGTTTACGAATTTTCAAGATATAGGGTATAGAGCTTAGGGTTTTGTAGGTGTTTTAAATGGATTTTATGATTTATTTTAGTGTTTATAGGATTTAGGGTTTCTTAAGGTTTAGGGTTTAGGGTTTCTTAGGGTTTTATGTTTAGAATTTAGGGTTTAGGGCTTAGGTTTTTTTTTTGTGTTTTTAGGGTTTTTTAGGTTTAGGGGTTTTTTAAGGTTTCTAAGGGTTAAGTTTTTCTTAGGGTTATATAAGGTTTAGGGTTTAGGGCTTAGGTTTTTTTTTGTGTTTTTTAGGCTTAGGGTTTACAGATTTTCAGGATTTACGGTTTAGAGCTTAGGGTTTTGCAGGGGCTTTAAATGGTTTATAGGATTTAGTGCTTCTTAAGGTTTAGGTTTTAGGGTTTCTTAGGGTTTAAAGTTAGGTTTTAGGGATTAGGGCTTAGGATTTTAGGTTAAGGGTTTTATCTAGGTTTTTAGGGTTTACGACTTTGGGTTTTTTAGGTTAAGGTTTTTTAGGGTTTTATATGTTCATGGTTTAGGGCTTAGGTTTTTTTTTGTGTTTTTTATGGTTTAGCATATAAGATTTAGGGCTTGATAGGGTTTGGAGCTTAGAGGTTTTTAGGTCAAGGGGTTTTTGGGTTTTGTTAGGGTTTTTAAGAGTTTAGTGTTTCTTAGCGTTTTTTAGGGTTTATGGTTTAGAGCTTAGGATTTTGTAGGGATTTTAAATGGTTTTTAGGGTTTATTTTAGGATTTATGGTTTCTTAAGGTTTAGGGTTTAGAGTTTCTTAAGGCTATAGGTTTAGGATTTAGAGTTTTAGGTTAGGGTTTAGGGTTTAGACCTTAGGGTTTTTTTAAGTTTACGAATTTAGGTTAAGGTTTTTATCTAGGTTTTAAGGGTTTAGTGCTTTGGTTTTTTTCGGTTAAGGTTTTTTAGGGTTTTATTATTTTTTTTATTTTTTATTTTTTTTATTTTCTTCTAGGGTTTTATAGGTTTAGGGCTTAGGGCTTAGGGTTTTTTTTTGTGTTTTTAGGGTTCAACATATACGATTTAGGGCTTTATAGGGTTTAGAGCTTATAGTTATTTTTTGGTTTAGTGGTTATCTAGGGTTTTTAAGGGTTAAGTATTTCTTAGGGTTTTCTAGAGTTTAGGGTTTAGGGCTTAGTTTTTTTTTTGCGTTTTTAAGGTTTATGGATTTTTAGGATTTAGGGTTTAGAGTTTAGGATTTTGTTGGGGTTTTAAACGGGTTTTAGGGTTTATAGGATTTAGGGTTTCTTAGGGTTTAGGGTTTAGGGTTTAGGGTTTAGGGTTTAGGGTTTCTTAGGGTTTTAGGTTTAGGATTTAGGGTTTCTTAGGGTTTTAGGTTTAGGATTTAGGGTTTTAGGTTAGGGTCTAGGGTTTAGGGTTATAGGTTAATCGCTTTATCTAGGATTTTAGGGCTTAGGGCTTTGAGTTTTTTAGGGTTTATAGGTTTATGGTTTAGGCTTAGGGTTTTTTTGTGTTTTAAGGATTTTGCATATACGATTTAGGGGTTTATAGGATTTAGAGCTTAGAGTTTTTTAGGTTTAGGGATTTTTGGATTTTATTAGGGGTTTTAAGGGTTAAGTGTTTCTTAGGGTTTTTTAGGGTTTATGGTTTAGAGCTTAGGGTTTTGTTGGGGTTTCAAATGCTTTTTAGTGTTTATTTTAGGGTTTATCAGATTTAGGGTTTCTTAAGGTTTAGGGTTTGTGGTTTCTTAGAGTTTTTGGTTTAGGATTTAGAGTTTTAGGTTAGGTTTTAGGGTTTAGGGCATAGGGTTTTTTTTTGTGTGTTTTTAGAGTTTATCATATATGATTCAGGGCTTTATAGGGTTGAGAGCTTAGTGTTTTTTAGGTTTAGGGGTTTTTGGGTTTTTTAAGGTTTAATGGGTTAAGAGTTTCTTAGGGTTTTTTAGGGGCTTAGGGATTTTTTTTAATTATTGTTTTAGGGTTCACGGATATTTTGGATTTAGGTTTTAGATCTTAGGGATTTTAGGGTTTATTTTAGGGTTTCTTAAGGTTAGATTTTAGGGTTTCTTAGGGTTTAGGATTATGGGTTTTAGGTTAGGGTTTAGGTTTTTTTTAGGTTTAGGGTTTTAGGTTAAGGATTTTATCTAGGTTTTTAGGGTTTTATAGGTTTAGGGTTCAAGGATTAGTGGTTTGTTTTGTGTTTTTAGGGTTTAGCATATACGATTTAGGGCTTTTTAGGGTCTGGAGCTTACACTTTTTTACGTTTAGGGGTTTTTGAGCTTTTAGGGTTTTAAAGAGTTAAGTGTTTGTGAGGGCTTTTTAGAGTTTTAGGGTTATGATTTAGGGTGTTAGGTTAGGGTTTAGGGTTTTGGGCTTAGCATTTTTTTAGGTTTAGGGTTTTAGGTTAAGGGGTTTATCTTGGTTTAGGGTTTAGGGTTTAGGGTGCTTTTGTGTTTTTTATGTTTAGGGTTTACAAATTTTTAAGATTTAGAGTTTAGAACGTAGGATTTTGTAGAGGTTTCAAATGGTATTTAGGGTTTGTTTTTTAGGGTTTTTAGGATTTAGGGTTTCATAAGGTTTAGGGTTTAGGGATTCATAGGGTTTTAGGGTTTTAGGTTAGCGTTTAGGGTTTAGGGCTTAGGGGTTTTTACGTTTAAAATTTTAGGTTAAGGGTTTTATCTAGGTTTTTAGGGTTTAGGGCTTTGGAATTTTTAGATTAAGGTTTTTAGGGTTTTATAGGTTTAGGATTTAGGGCTTAGGGTTTTTTGTGGTTTTAAGGGTTTAGCATATACGATTTTGGGCTCTATAGGGTTTAGAGCTTAGTGTTTTTTAGGTTTAAGGGTTTTTGGGTTATTTAGGGTTATTAAGGGTTAAGTGTTTCTTACGGTTTTTTTAAGGTTTAGGATTTTAAGTTAAGGGTTTTATTTTGGTTTTTACGGTTTAGGGCTTTGAATTTTTTAGGTTAAGGTTTTTTTGGATTTTATAGGTTTAGGGTTTAGAGCTTAGGGTTTTTTTGTGTTTTTTGTAGGGTTTAGCATATACGATTTAGGGCTTTATAGGGTTTAGAGCTTAGAATTTTTTTAGGTTTAGGGTTTTTTAGGTTTTTTAGGTTTTTTAGGGTTTTTAAGGGTTAGGTGTTTCTTCGGGGTTTTAAGGGTTTAGGGTTTAGGGATTAGGTTTTTTTTTTGTGTTTTTTATGTTTATGTTTACGGATTCTTAGGATTTCGGGTTTAGAGCTTAGGGTTTTGAAGGGTTTTGAATGGTTTTAGGGTTTATAGAATTTAGGGTTTCTTAATGTTTTGGGTTTAGGGTTTCTTAGGGTTTTCGATTTAGGATTTAGAGTTTTAGGTTAAGTTGTAGGGTTTAGGGCTTAGGGGGTTTTTAGGTTTAGGGCTTAAGGTTAGGGTTTAGGGTTTTGGGCTTAGGGTTTTTTTAGGTTAAGGGTTTTATCTAGGTTTTTAGGATTTAAGGCTTTGGTTTTCTTGGGTTAAGGTTTTTAGGGTTTTATAGGTTTAGGGTTTAGTGCTTTGGTTTTCTTTTTTTTTGTGTTTTTTAGGGTTTAGCATATACGATTTAGGGTTTTATAGGGTTTTGAGGTTAGAGTGTTTTAGTGTTAGGGGCTTTGTATTTATTTAGGATTTTTAAGGGTTAAGTGTTTCTAAGGTTTTTTTTTTGTTTCTTAGGTTTATGGTTTACGAATTTTTAGGATTTAGGGTTTAACACTTAGGATTTTGTAGGGTTTATTTTAGGATTTAGGGTTTCTTAAGGTTTAGGGATTCTTAGTGTAGCGACCCTTTCGAAAGGATACTACCCCCTAAACAAGAAATCTAATTAAATACTTGCGACATTTAAAAGAGGTTAACTATGGTCAAATTGATTTTAATCTGGTAGAGGGATTAGATGCATAATGACCCCCAAAAAGTAATTTAAGCAAATAACCGACGAGCTTTTCATGTATATATATTATCCTCACACTCAAGGATGAAATAACAAGAATATTACAAGCTTCCGAGTACCGAAATCAGCCTGCTCATGCTTCACACACACATTCATAAAGTAATAGTAGATTTAGGATATTACAAGACTTGGGTTTACACACCCCAAAAAAAACAAAACTTATAGCGATACTTATATTACAACCCATGGTGACATGACCAAATTAGCCCTCAAATTCTCATGTAAATATACAAAACATAGATCATGTACAAGTCCTAAGGTTTATACAAAATATATATGCCTATATGCAAATGTGATCTTCCTTAAATCTTTCAAAATCTCCATCTTCAATGGCCAACTTCAAGCATCCTCTCGAACATTCCCTACGATAGAAACAACTATCGCTAAGCATATAGCTTAGTGGTGTAAAAACTATAGGTTCGGAGCCCTCAAATTTTCCAAGTTATCATTCTCAAGTAAAGGTCAGCATAATTGAACATAATAAATAAATCAAGTAAACAATATATAAAGAGTATCAAGTTCGATATTTAAAGATCCAAATGTCAAGAACGCTCATAGCACAGTTTTCCAAGAGATTCAACAACAAGGCTCGCCCAATACATAAATCATGTCGTCACACCAAGCACAAGCAGATATCAAGAAGGGTCAAAACCCAATAATCAAGAGAACCAAGAACCATATTAAAAATGGCTTTCCAGTTCGTACTAAAAATGGACAACTTCCATCCTTAAGACGGACTAGAAATCCAGAGTCAAGATGGTAAATGATCCGAATCAAGAGACATGCCAAGAGTGACAAAGTCACAGCCACAAGAAGGACAAGGTCCCAACAAGAGTGCTAAGTGATCAAACAATCCGTACAAGTGGGCGAGTCACACAAGCATCTGTAATGTATTAAAGAATACCAATACGACAATGCAAAGTGACAAGAGGTAACCAAGGTACCAAAGTAAACTTTCATATATACCAGCAAGTAAAAAGAGTACAAGTATAAGTTTATACACAAACCCCAGTTCTTTAACTAGGTTTTTAGGGTTTAGGGATTTGGGTTTTTTAGGTTAATATTTTTAAGGGTTTTATTGGTTTAAGGTTTACGGCTTAGGTTTTTTTGTGTTTCTTAGGGTTTAGCATATACGGTTTAGGGCTTCATATGGTTTAGAGCTTTGAGTTTTTTAGGTTTAGGGTTTTTTCTATTTATATGGTTTTTATGGGATAAGTGTTTCTTAGGGTTTATGATTTTTTTGTGTTTTGTGGGTTTAGGGTTAACGGATTTTAGGAATTAGGGTTTAGAGCTTAGGGTTCTGTAGGGGTTTTAAATGGTGTTTAGGGTTTATTTTAGGTTTTATATGATTTAAGGTTTCATAAGGTTTAGGGTTTAGGGGCTCTTCGGGTTTAAGGTTCAGGATTTAGGGTTTTAGGTTAGGGGTTAGGGATTTTTTAGGTTTAGGGTTTTTAAGGGTTTTATAGGTTTAGGGTTTACGGCTTAGGTTTTTTTGTGTTTCTTAGGGTTTAGCATATACAATTTAGGGCAACATACGGTTTAGAGCTTTGAGTTTTTTAGGTTTAGGGTTTTTCTATTTATATGGTTTTTAAGGGATAAGTGTTTCTTAGGGTTTATGATTTTTTTGTGTTTTGTGGGTTTAGGGTTAATGGATTTTAGGAATTAGGGTTTAGAGCTTAGGGTTCTGTAGGGGTTTTAAATGGTTTTTGGGGTTTATTTTAGGTTTTATATGATTTAAGGTTTCATAAGGTTTAGGGTTTAGGGTTTAGGGGTTCTTTGGGTTTAAGATTCAGGATTTAGGGTTTTAGGTTAGGGATTAGGGATTTTTTAGGTTTAGGGTTTTAGGTTAAGGATTTTATCTAGGTTTTTAAGGGTTAAGTGTTTCTTAGGGTTTTCTAGGGTTTAGCGTTTAGTTTTTTTTTTATGTTTTTAAGGTTTATGATTTGTGGATTTTTTAGGATTTAGGGTTTAGAACTTAGGGTTTTGTAGGGATTTTAGACACTTTTGTAGGGTTTATATTAGGGTTTATAGGATTTATGATTTCTTAAGGCTTAGGGTTTAGGGTTTTTTAGAATTTTAGGTTTAGAATTTAAGGATTTAGGTTAGGGTCTAGGGTTTAGTGCTTCATGTTTTTTTAGGTTTAGGGTTTTAGGTTAAGGGTTTTATCTAGGGTTTTTATGGTTTAGGCTTTGGGTTTCTTAGGTTAAGGTTTATTAGAGTTTTGTATGTTTATGGTTTAGGGCTTAGGGTTTTTTGTGTTTCTTAGAGTTTTACAGGTTTATGGTTTAGGGCTTAGAGTTTTTTTGGTTTATGGGTTTATGGATTTTTGGGTTCTTTAGGGTTTTCAAGGGTTGTGTTTCTTAGGGTTTTTAAGGTGTCTGGTTTTTAGCATAGGGTTTTTAGGGGTTTTAAATGGTTTTTTAAAGTTAATTTTTGGGTTTATAGGATTTAGGGTTTTTTAAGGTTTAGGGATTAGAGTTTCTTAGGGTTTTAGGTTTAGGATTTAGAGTTTTAGGTTAGGGTTTAAGGCTTAGGTTTTTTTTAAGGTATAGGGTTTTAGGTTAAGGGTTTTATTTAGGTTTTTAGGGTTTAGGGCTTTGGGTTTCTTAGGTTAAGGGTTTGTAGGATTTTATATGATTAGGGTGTAGAACTTAGAGTTATTTTGTGTGTTTTAAGGTTAAGCATATACAATTTAGGGCTTTATAGGGTTTAAAGCTTAGAGTTGTTTTAGGTTTAGGGTTTTTTTGGGTTTTTAAGGGTTTTAAGGGTTAAGTGTTTCTTAGGGTTGTGGGATTTTTTGTATTTCATAGGTTCAGGGTTTACAGATTTTTAGGATTTAGAGCTTAGGGTTTTTAGGGGATTTAAATGGTTTTGAGGGTTTATTTTAGGGTTTATAGGATTTAGGGTTTCTTAAGGTTTAGGATTTAGGGTTTCTTCGGGTTTTAGGTTTAGGATTTAGGTTTTAGGTTAGGGTTTAGGGTTTAGGGTTTATGTTTTTTTTAGGTTTAGGGTCTTAGGTTAAGGTTCTTATCTAGGTTTTTAGGGTTTAGGGCTTTGGGTTTATTAGGTTAAGGTTTTTTTTTTGTGTTTTTTAGAGTTTAGCATATACAATTTAGGGCTTTATAGGGTTTAGAGCTTATAGTTTTTTAGGTTTATGGGTTTTTGAGGTTTTTAGGATTTTTAAGGGTTAAGTGTTTCTTAGTGTTTAAGTCTATCGTATTTTTCTATTTTTTAGGTTTAGGGTTTACGGATTTTTAGGATTTAGGGTTTAGAGCTTAGGGGTTTGTAGGAGTTTTATATAGCTTTTAGGGTCTATTTTAGGGTTTATAGGATTTAGGGTTTTTTAAGGTTTAAGGTTTAGGTTTTTTTTTGTGTTTTTAGGGTTTAGTATATATGATTTAGGGGTTTATAGCGTTTAGAGCTTAGATTTTTTTTAGGTTTAGGGGTTTTTGTATTTCTAGAGTTTTTAAGGGTTAAGTTTTTCTTAGGATCTTTAGGATTTAGGGTTTAGAGCTTAGGGTTTTGTAGGGGGTTTTAATGGTTTTTATGGTTTATTTTCGGATTTATAGGATTTAGGGTTTCTTAGGATTTTAGGTTAGGTTTTAGGGTTTGGGCCTTAGGATTTTGTTAGGTTTAGGGTTTTATGTTAAGGTTTTTATTTAGGTTTATAGGGTTTAGGTCTTTGGGTTTTTTAGGGTTTTATAGGTTTAGGATTTAGGGCTTAGGTTTTTTTGTGTGTGTTTTTTTGGGTTTAGGATATATGATTTAGGGCTTTATAGGGTTTAGAGCTTAGAGTTTTTTAGCTTTAGGGGTTATTGGGGTTTTAAGGATTTTTAAGGGTTAATTGTTCCTTAGGATTTTTTAGGGTTTAGGGTTTAATTTTTTTTTAGGATTTAGGGTTTAGAGCTTTGGGTTTGTAGGGGTTTTAAATGGTTTATAGGATTTATTTAAGGATTTATAGGATTTAGGGTTTCTTAAGGTTTAGGGTCTAGGGTTTTTAAGGGCTTTAGGTTTAGGATTTTGGGTTTTTAAGTTAATGTTTACGGTTTCTTTATGTTTAGGGTTTTAGGTTAAGGGTTTTATCTAGGTTTTTAGGGTTTGGGCTTTGAGTCTTTTAGGTTAAGCCTTTTTAGGGTTTTATATGTTTAGGGTTTACGGGTTAGGTTTTTTTTTTGTGTTTTTTAGGGTTTAGCATATATGATTTATGGTTTTTTAGGGTTTAGAACTTAGAGTTTTTGAGGTTTAGGGGTTTTGTGTTTTTAGGGGTTTTAAGGGTTAAGTGTGTCTTAGGGTTTTAAGGGTTTAGGGTTTAGAACTTTGGGGTTTTTTGTGTTTTTTAGGTTTAGGACTTATGGATTTATTAGGATTTAGGGTTTTGTAGGGGTTTTAAATGGTTGTTAGGGTTTGTTTTAGGGTTTTTAGAATTTTGGGTTTATTAAGGTTAAGGGTTTAGGGTTTCTTAGGGATTTAGGTTTAGGAATTAGTGTTTTTAGGTTAGGGTTTAGGGATTAAGGCTTAGGGCTCATGGATTATTTAGGTTTAGGGTTTTATGTCAATGGTTTTATCTAGGTTTTTAGGGTTTTTTACGATTTAGGGTTTAGGGCTTAGGTTTTTTTTTTGTATTTTTTAGGTTTAGGGTTTACTGATTTTTAGAATTTTGGGTTTAGAGCTTAGGGTTTTTGAGGGCTTTAAATGGTTTTAAGGGTTTATTTTAGGGTTTATAGAATTTAGGATTTCTTAAAGTTTAGGATTAAGTCTTTAAGGTTAGGGTGTAGGGTTTAGGGCTTAGAGTTATTTTAGGTTTAGGGTTTTAGGTTAAGGGTTTTATTTAGGTTCTTAGGGATTAGGGCTTTGAGTTTTTTAGGTTAAGGTTTTTAGTCTTTTATAGGTTAGGGTTTAGGGCTTAGCATTTTTTTATGTGTTTTTATGGTTTAGCTTATACAATTCAGGGCTTTAAAAGTTTTACAACTTAGAGTTTTCTTAGGTTTAGGGGTTTTTAAGGGGTTAAGTGTTTCTTAGGGTTTAGGGCTTAGGATTATTTCTGTTTTTTAAGTTTAGGGTTTACAGATTTTTAGGATTTAGGGTTTAGAGCTTAGGGGTTTTAGGGATTTTAAATGGTTTTTAGGTTTTATTTTAGGGGTCTTAGGATTTAGGATTTCTTAATTTTAGGGTTTAGGGTTTTAGATTAGGGTTTAGAGGTTTTTTAGATTTAGGGTTTAAGGTTAAGAATTTAGGGTTTTAGGTTTAGGATTTAGGGTTTTAGGTTTGGATTTAGTGTTTTAGGTTAGGGTTTTTTTAGGTTTACGTTTATAGGTTAAGGATTTTATCTAGGTTTTTATGGTTTAGGGATTTGGGTTTTCTAGGGTTTTTTAGGTTTAGGGTTCAAGTCTTAGGGTTTTTTTGGGTTTTTTAGGGTTTAGCATATACAATTTAAGGCTTTATAGGGTTTAGAGCTTAGAATTTTTTAGGTTTAGGGGTTTTTGGGTTTTTGGGTTTTTAAGGATTTTATGGATTAAGTATTTCTTACGGTTTTTTTAGAGTTTAGGGCTTAGGGTTTTTTGTATTTTTTAGGTTTAGCGTTAATGGATTTTTAGGATTCATGGTTTAGATCTTAGGGTTTTATAGGGGTTTTAAATTGTTTTTAGGGTTTATTTTAAGGTTTATAGGATTTAGGGTTTCGTAAGATTTAGGGTTTAGGGTTTCTTAGGGTTTTAGGTTTAGGATTTAGGGTCTTAGATTAGGGTTTAGGGTTTAGGGCTTAGGGTTTTATTTAGATTTAGGGTTTTTTGTATTTTTTAGGTTTAGGGTCTCGAATTTTAAGGATTTAGGGTTTAGAGCATGGGGTTTTGTAGGGGTTTTAAATGAGTTTATTGGATTTAGGGTTTCTTAAGGTTTAGGATTTAGGGTTTCTTATTGTTTTAGGTTTAGAATTTAGGGGTTTAGGTATGGGTTTAGGGTTTTTTTAGGTTTTGGATTTTAGTTTAAAGGTTTTTAGGGTTTAGTGCTTTGGGTTTTTTAGTTTAAGGAGTTAGGTCTTTGTTTTTTTTTTGTGTTTTTTAGGGTTTCGCATATGCAGTTTTGGGCTTTATAGGGTTTAGAGCTTAGAAGTTTTTAGGTTTAGTGGTTTTTAGGTGTTTAGTGGTTTTATGGGTTAAATGTTTCTTATGGTTTTTTGTGTCATTCAGATTTAGCGTTAACGGATTTTTAGAATTTAGGGTTTAGAACTTAGCATTTTGTAGGGGTTTTAAATTATTTATAGGGTTTATTTTAGGGTTTCTCATGCTTTTAGGTTTAGGATTTAGGGTTTTAGGTTAGGGTTTAGGGTTTAGGGCTTAGAGTTATTTTAGGTTTAGGGTTTTATGGTAAGGTTTTTATCTAGGTTTTTAGGGTTAGGGGCTTTGGGTTTCTAAGGTTAAGTTTTTTAGGGTTTTTTTTAGATTTACGGTTTTGTGGTTAGCTTTTGTTTTTGTGTTTTTTAGGGTTTTTAAGGATTAAGTGTTTCTTTTTAGGGTTTCTAGGGTTTAGTACTTTGTGTTTTCTTTGTGTTTTATAGATTTAGGGTTTACATATTTTTAGGATTAAGGGTTTAGAGCTTAGTGTTTCGGAGGGGTTTGAAATGGTTTGAGAATTTATTTTAGGGTTTATAGGATTCAGGGTTTCTAAAGGTTTAAGGTTTCTTAGGGTTTTAGGTTTAGGATTTAGGGTTTTGGTTTAGGGCTTAGGGTTTTTTTAGGTTTAGGGTTTCAGGTTAAAGGTTTTATCTAGGTTTTTAGGGTTTAGGGCTTTAGGTTTTTTAGGTTAAGGCTTTTAGAGTTTTATAGGTTTAGGGTTTATGTTTTTTTTGTGTTATTTTAGGGTTTAGTATATACCATTTAGGGATTTATAGGGTTTAGAGCTTAGAGTTTCTTAGGTTTAGGGGTTTTTGGTTTTTAAGGGTTAAGTGTTTCTTAGGGTTTTCTAGGGTTTAGGATTGATGGCTTAGGTTTTATTTTTTTGTGTTTTTTAGGTTTAAGGTTTACAGATTCTTAGGATATAGTATTTAGAGATTAGGGTGTGGTAGAGGTTTTAAACGGATTTTAGGATTTATTTTCAGGTTTATAGGATTTAGGGCTTCTTAAGGTTAAGGGTTTAAGGTTTCTTAGGGTTTAGTTTTAGGATTTAAGGTTTTAGGCTAGGATTTAGGGCTTACAGTTTGTTTAGGTTTAGAGTTATAGGTTAAGGGTTTTATATAGGTTTTTAGGGTTAGTGCTTTGAGTTTTTTAGGTTAAGGTTTTTTAGGGTTTTATAGGTTTATGGATTAGGGTTTAGAGTTGAGGGTTTTTAAGGTTTAGGGTTTTAGTTTAAGGGTTTTATCTAGGTTTTTAGGGTTTAGGGCTTTTGGATTTTTAGGGTAAGGTTTTTAGGGTTTTATAGGTTTAGGGTTTAGGGCTTATGTTTTTTTTTGTATTTTTTAGGGTTTAGCATATACGATTTAGGGCTTTATTGGGTTTAGAGCTTAGAGTTTTATAGGTTTAGAGGTTTTTGAGTTTTTTATGGTTAAGTGTTTCTTAGGGTTTTCTAGGGTTTAGGGTTGAGGGCTTAGTTTTTTTTTTTTTTGTGTTTTTAGGTTTAAGGTTTACGGATGCTTAGGATTTATAATTTAGAGCTTAGGGTGTGGTAGATGTTTTAAACATTTTTAGGGATTACTTTAGGGTTTATAGGATTTAGGGTTTCTTAGGGTTATAAGTTTAGGATTTAGGGTTTTAGGTTAGGGGTAAGGCTTTAGGGCTTACAGTTTTTTTAGATTTAGGGTTTTAGGTTAAGGGTTTTATCTAAATTTGTAGGGTTTAGGGCTTTGAGTTTTTTAGGTTAAGGTTTTTTAGGGTTTTATAGGTTTATGGTTTAGGGTTTAGGGCTTAGGGTTTTTTTAGGTTTAGGGTTTTACCTAGGTTTTTAGGGTTTACGGCTTAGAGTATTTTAAGGTTAAGGATTTTATCTACGCTTTTAGGGTTTAGGTCTTTGGGGTTTTTAGGTTATGGTTTTAAGGGTTTTATAGGTCTAGGATTGATGACTAAGGTTTTTTTTTTGTGTTTTATAGGGTTTAGCATATACGATTTAGGGCTTTATAGGGTTTAGAGCTTAGAGTTTTTTAGGTTTAGGAGTTTTAGGGTTTTTAGTGTTTTTAAGGGTCAAGTGTTTCTTAGGGTTTTTTTTTAACGATCCTTGGGGGGGTCAGGGGCTTAGCAACACCCCCAGACCTTCTCATTAATAACAAAATTCAAAAATATACAAAGAGGGGGAGTTAAACCTTACCTCCGATCCTATGGTGAGTCAAGAGTCGACCTACCTAATAAGGTTAGTCAACTCATCCTCATACTATAAAAGTCTAAACCTAGCACTATGCACCTTAAGAAGATGACTCCTCTCAATACAATTATACTAGGAAAAACAGAAATAAGGGAGACTCTCTCCTTACAATAAGAGAATAATAAAAAAATAGAGCTATTCTAAAAATGGCATTTGACAGAAACATAGTTAAACATGTTTCAGCTTACAATAGGGTTTTTTTGTGTTCTTAGGTTTAGGGTTTTGTAGGGGTTTTAAATGGGTTTTAGGGTTCATAGGACTTAGGGTTTCTTAAGGTTAAGGATTTAGGGTTTTTGTTTAGGAGTTAGGGTTTTAGGTTAAGGTTTAGGGTTTAGGGCTTAGAGTTTTTTTAGGTTTAGGGTTTTAGGTTAAGGGTGTTATCTAGGTTTTTAGGGTTTAGGGCTTTGGACTTTTTAGGTTATGGTTTTTAAGGGTTTTATAAGTTTAGGGATGATGATTTTTTTTGTTTTTTAGGGTTTAGCATATACGATTTGGGGCTTTATAGGATTTAGAGCTTAGAGTTATTTAGGTTTAGGAGTTTTAGGGTTTTTAGGGTTTTTAAAGGTTAAGTGTTTCTTATGGTTTTAGGTGTAGGGCATTGGTTTTTTTGTGATTTTAGGTTTAGGGTTTTGTAGGGGTTTTAAATGGGTTTTAGGGTTCATAGGACTTAGAGTTTCTTAAGGTTAAGGGTTTAGGATTTCTTAGGGTTTTAGTTTAGGAGTTAGGGTTTTAGGTTAAGATTTAGGGTTTAGGGCTTAAGGTTTTTTTAGGTTTAGGGTTTTAGGTTAAGGGTATTATCTAGGTTTTTAGGGTTTAGGGCTTTGAGTATTTTAGGTTAAGGGTTTTTAGGATTTTATTGGTTTCATCTTAGGGCTTAGGGTTTTTTTTTGTATTTTTTTGGGTTTAGTGTATACGATTTAGGGGTTTATAGGGTTTAGAGCTTAGAGTTTTTTAGGTTTAGGGGTTTTTGTATTATTTTGGATTTTTAAGGTTTAAGTGTTTCTTAGGATGCTTTAGGGTTTAGGGTTTAGGGGCTTATATTTTTTTTTGTATTTTTTAAGTTTAGGGTTTATGGATTTTTAGGATTTAGAGTTTAGAGTTTAGGGTTTTGTAGGGGTTTTAAATGGTTTTTAGGCTTTATTTTAGGACTTATAGGATTTAGAGTTTCTTAATGTTTAGGGTTTCTTAGTGTTTTATGTTTAGGATTTAGGGTTTTAGGTTAGGGATTAGGGTTTAGGGCAAGTTTTATGTAGGTTTTTATGGTTTAGGGCTTTGGGTTATTTCGGTTAAGGTTTTTTAGGGTTTAGGGCTTAAGGTTCTTTGGGGTTTTATAGGGTTTAGCATTTACGATTAAGGGCTTTATAGGGTTAGATCTTAGAGTTTTCTTAGGTATAGATGTTTTTGGGTTTTTTAGGGTTTGTAAGGGTTTAGTGTTTCTTAGGGTTTTCTAGGATTTATGGATTAGGGCTTAGGTTTTTTTTTGGTTGTTTAGGTTTAAGGTTTACTAATTTTTAGGATTTAGGGTTTAGAGCATAGGGTTTTGTGGAGGGGTTTAAATGCTTTTTAGGGTTTACATTAGGGTTTATAGGACTTAGGGTTATTTAAGGTTTAGGGTTTAGGGTTTCTTAGAGTTTTAGGTTTAGGATTAGGGTTTTTTGTGTTTTTTAGGTTTAGCATATACGATTTCGGGCTTTATCAGGTTTAGAGCTTAGAGTTTTTTAGGTAGAGGGGTTTATATGTTTTTTAGGGTTTTCAAGGGTTAAGTGTTTTTTAGGGGTTTTTAGGGTTTATGGTTTGAAGACTAGGGTTGCTAGGGGTTTTTAATTATTTTTAGGGTTATAGGATTTAGGGTTTCTTAAGGTTTAAGGTTTAGGGTTTAAAGGGTTTTAGGTTTAGGATTTATAGTTTTAGGTTAGGGTTTAGGGTTGAGGGCTTAGGATTATTTTAGGTTTAGGGTTTTAGGTTAAAGGTTATATTTATGTTTAGGGTTTTAGGTTAATGGTTATATTTAGGTATTTAAGGTTTAGGGCTTTTGGTTTTTTAGGTTAAGGTTTTTTAGGATTTTATAGGTTTAGTGTTTAGGGCTTAGCGTATTTTTGTGGTTTCTAGGGTTTAGCATATATGATTTAGGGCTTTATAGGGTTTAGAGCTTAGAGTTTTTTAGGTTTAGGGGTTTTTGAGTTTTTTAGGGTTAAGTATTTCTTAGGGTTCTTTAGGGTTTAGGGTTTAGGGTTTAGGGCTTAGGTTTTTTTTTGTGTTTTTTAGGTTTAGGGTTTTCTGATTCTTAGGTTTTTTAGGGGCTTTAAATGGTTTTAAGGGTTTATTGTAGGGTTTATAGGATTTAGGGTTTCTTAAGGTTTAGGATTAGGGTGTCTTAGGGTATTAGGTTTAGAATTAAGGGTTTTTGGGTAGGATTTAGGCTATAGGGCATAGAGTTATTTTAGGTTTAGGGTTTCAGGTTAAGGGTTTTATCTAGGTTCTTAGGGATTAGGGCTCTGACTTTTTTAGGTTAAGGTTTTTAGGCTTTTATAGGTTTTGGGTTTAGGGCTTAGGGTTTTTTTTATGTGTTTTTAGGGTTTAGCATATACAATTTAGGGCTTTAAAGGGTTTAGAGCTTCGATGTTTTTTAGGTTTAGGGGTTTTTAAGGGTTAAGTGTTTCTTAGGTTTTACGGTTTAGGGTTTTTTTTTGTGTTTTTAATGTTTAGGGTTTACGGATTTTTAGGATTTAGGATTTAGAGCTTAGGGGTTTTAGGGGTTTTAAATAGTTTTAGGGTTTATTTTAGGGGTTATAGGATTTAGGGTTTCTTATTTTTAGGTTTAGGGTTTTAGGTTAGGGTTTAGAGGTTTTTTTGGTTTAGGGTTTTAGATTAAGGATTTAGGGTTTTAGGTTTAGGATTTATTGTTTTAGGTTTGGATTTAAAGGGTTTTTTAGGTTTAGGGTTATAGGTTAAGGATTTTATCTAAGTTTTTAGAGTTTAGGGATTTAGGTTTTTTAGGGTTTTATAGGTTTATGGTTCAGGGCGTAGGTTGTTTTTTGTGTTTTTTAGGGTTTATCATGTACGATTTAGGGTTTTATAAGGTTTAGAGCTTAGAGTTTTTTAGGTTTAGGGTTTTTGGGTTTTTAGGGATTTTAAAAGTTAAGTGTTTCTTAGGGTTTAAGGTTTTGGACTTAGGATTTTTTGTGTTTTTTAGATTTAGGGTTTACGGATGATTAGGATTTAGGGTTTTGGGCTTTGTAGGGGTTTTAATTGGGTTTTAGGGTTTATAGGATTTAGGGTTTCTTAAGGTTTATGATTTAGGGTTTTTTAGGTTAAGATTTTTTCTTGGTTTTTAGGGTTTAGGACTTTGGGTTTTTTAGGGTTTTATAGGTTTAGGGTTAACGGCTTAGGGTTTTTTTATGTGTTTTTTTTTGTGTTTTTTATGGTTTAGCATATACGATTTAGGAATTTATAGGGTTTAGAGCTAATAATTTTTTTAGGTTTAGTGGTTTTTGGGTTTTTTGGGGTTTTAAGGGTTAAATGTTCCTTAGGGTTTTTTAGCGTTTCGGGTTTAGGTCTTTTGGGTTTTTTTAAATCTTTTTTAGGTTTAGGGTTTACAAATTTTTAGAATTTAGGGTTTAGAGTTTATGGTTTTGTGGTGGATATAAATGGTTTTTAGGGTTTATTTTAGGGTTTATAGGATTTAGGGTTTCTTAAAGTTTAGGGTTTAGGGTTTCTTAGGGTTTTAGGTTTAGGGTTTAGGGCTTACCGTATTTTTGTGGTTTCTAGTGTTTAGCATATATGATTTAGGGCTTTATAGGGTTTAGAGCTTAGTGTTTTTTACGTTTAGGGTTTTTTTTATGGTTTTTAAGGCTGAAGTGTTTGTTAGGGTTTTTTGGGTTTAGGGTTTACGGCTTAGATTTTTTTTTGTTTTTTAGGTTTAGGGTTTATGGATTTAGATCTTAGGGTTTTGTAGGGCTTTTAAATGGTTTTAAGGGTTTATAATAGGGTTTATAGGATTTAGGGTTTCTTAATGTTTAGTCTTTAGGGTTTCTTAGAATTTTATGTTAGGATTTAGGGTTTTCCGTTAGGGTTAAGGGTAAGGACTTAGGATTTTATTAGGTTGAGGGTTTTAGGTTAGGGTTTTTAAGGTATAGTGCTTTGGGTTTTTTAGGTTCAGGATTTTTTGGTTTTATAGGTTTAAGGTTTACGGCTTAGGGTTTTTGGTTTTTGAATTTTTTAGTATTTAGCATATACTATTTAGGGCTTTATAAGATTTAGAGCTTAGATTTTTGTCGATTTTGGGATTTTTGGGTTTTTTAGGAATTTTAAGGGTTAAGTGTTTCTTAGGGTTTAAGGTTTACATAATTTTAGAATTTATTGGATTTAGGGTTACATAAGGTTTAGGGTTTAGGGTTAAGGTCTAAGATTTAGGGTTTAGGGTTTAGGTCTTAGGGCTTAGTTTTTTTTTTTTTCTTTTATGTTTTTTTAAGTTTTGAGTTTACGGATTTTTAGGATTTAGGGTTTAGTGCTTAGGCTTTTGTAGGGGTTTTAATTGGTTTTTAGGTTTTAGTTTAGGGTTTAGAGGATTTTGGGTTTCTTAAGGTTTAGGGTTTCTTAGGGATTTAGGTTAGGGATTATTGTTTTTTTAGGTTTAGGGTTTTAGGTTAAGGGTTTTATCTAGGTTTTAAGGGTTTAGGGCTTTGGGTGTTTTAGTTTAAGGTTTTTTAAGATATTATAGGTTTAGGGTTTAGGGCTTAGGGTTTTCTTTTGTGTTTTTAGGGTTTAGAATATACGATTTAGGGCTTTATAGGGTTTAGATCTTAGATATTTTTAGGTTTAGGGGTTATTGGGGTTTTTTAGGGTTTTTAAGGGTTTTTAAGGGTTAACTGTTTATTAATTTTTTTAGGGTTTAGGGCTTAGGTTTTTTTTTGTTTTTTTAGGTTTAGGGTTTACGGATTTTTAGGATTTAGGGTTTAGAGCTTAGGGGTTGTCAATATTTTTTAGGGTTTACTTTAGGGTTTATAGGATTTAGGATTTAGGGTTTAGGGTTTCTTAGGGCTTTAGGTTTAAGATATAGGATTTTAGGTTAGGGTTTAGTGTTTTTTAGGTTAAGGGTAATGTGTTTCTTAGGGGGTTTTAGGGTTTAGGGTTTAGGGCTTAGTAGTTTTTTGAATTTAGGGTTTAGAGCTTAGGGTTTGAAGAGGTTTTTAATTGTTTTTAGGGTTTATTTTAGGGTTCATAGGATGTGGGGTTTCTTAAGGTTTAGGGTTTAGGGTTTTAGGTATAGTATTTAGGGTTTTAGGTTTAGGGCTTTGGGTTTGTTTGTTTAGGGTTTTAGGTTAAGGGTTTTATATAGGTTTTTAGGGTTTAGGGCTATGGGTTTTTTAGGTTAAGGTTTTTTAGGGTTTTATAGGTTTAGGGTTTAGGGCTTAAGAGTTTTTTGTGCTTTATAGGGTTTACAATATACAATTTAGGGCGTTATAGGGTTTAGAGCTTAGAGTTTTTTTAGGCTTAGGGGTTTTTGGGTTTTTTAGGGTTAAGTGTTTTTTAGGGTTTAGGGTTTAGCTCTTAGAGTTTTTTTGTATTTTTTAGGTTTAAGGTTTATAGAGTTTTAGGATTTAGGGTTTAGGGTTTAGGGCTTAGGGTTTTGTAGGGGTTTAAAACGCTTTGTAGGGTTTATATTAGGCTTGATAGGATTTAGGGTTTCTTAAGGTTTAGGGCTTAGGTTTTCTTAGGGTTTTAGGTTTAGTATTTAGGGTTTTAGGTTAGGGTTTAGGGTTTAAGGCTTATGGTTTTTTTAGGTTTACGGTTTTAGGTTAAAGGTTTTATCTAGGTTTTTAGGGTTTAGGGCTTTGGGTTTCTTAGCTTAAGGTTTTTTAGGGTTTTAAGGTTTATGGTTTAGGGCGTAGGATTTTTTTGTGTTTTTTAGGATTTAGCATATAAGATTTAGGGGTTCATTGGGTCTAGAGCTTAGAGTTTTTTAGGATTAGGAGTTTTTGATGTTTTTTATTGAGTTAACTATTTCTTAGGGTTTTTAGGGTTTATTTTAGGGTTTATAGGATTTAGGGTTTCTTATGGTTTTAGGTTTAGGATTTAGACTTTTAGGTTAGGTCTTAGGGTTTAGGGGTTAGGGTTTTTTTAGGTTTAGGGTTTTAGATGAAGGGTTTTATCTAGGTTTTAAGGGTTTAGAGCTTTGGGATTTTTCTGTTAAGGTTTTTAAGGGTTTTATAGGTTTAAGGTTTAGGGCTTCGGTTTTTGTTTTTTAGGGTTTAGAGCTTAGAGTTTTTTTAGGTATAGGGGTTTTAAGGGTTTTTTTAAGGGTGAAGTGTTTCTTAGGGTTTTCTAGGGTTTTAGGATTTAGGGTTTAGAGCTTAGGGTTTTGTAGGGGTTTTAAACAGTTTTTAGGGTTTATATTAGGGTTCATGGGATTTAGGGTTTCTTAAGGTTTATGGTTTAGGGTTTCTTAAGGTTTAGGGTTTAGGGTTTCTTAAGGTTTAGGGTTTAGGGTTTAGTAATTAGGGTTTTAGGTTAGGGTTTAGGGTTTAGGGCTTAGTGTTTTTTTATGTTTAGGGTTTTAGGTTAAGGGATTTATCTAGGTTTTTAGGGTTTATAGCTTTGGGATTTTTAGGTTAAGTTTTTAAAGGTTTTATAGGTTTATGGTTTAGGGGTTAGTCTTTTTTTTGTGTTTTCAGGTTTTACATATACGATTTATGGCTTGATAGAGTTAAGAGCTTAGAGTTTTTTAGGTTTTGGGGTTTTTGGGGGGTTTTAGGGTTTTTAACGGTTAAGTGTTTCTTAGGGTTTTTTACGGTTTATAGTTTAGAGTTTAGGATTTTTTAGGGGTCTCAAATGGTTTTTAGGGTTAATAGGATCTAGGATTTTTTAAGGTTTAGGGTTTAGGGGTTAGGGATTCTTAGAATTTTAGGTTTAGTATTTAGAGTTTTAGGTTAGGGTTTAGGGTTAAGGGCTTAAGGTTTTTTTGGGCTTAGGGTTTTTTTAGGTGTACGGTTTTAAGTTAAGTGTTTTATTTAAATTTTTAGAGTTTAAGGATTTGGATTTTTTATGATCTTATAGGTATAGGGTTTAGGGCTTAGGTTTTTTTTTTTTTGTGTTTTTAGGATTTAGCTTATACGATTTAGGGCTTTATAGGGTTTAGAGATTACAATTTTTTCGTTTAGGGGTTTTTCGGTTTTTTTTAGGGTTTTAAGGTTTTCGGTTTTTTTTAGGGTTTTAAGGGTTAAATGTTTCTTAGGGTTTTTTAGGGTTTAGGGTTTAGGGCTTAGGGCCTTTTTGTGTTTTTTAGGTTTAGAGTTTACGGATTTTAGGATTTAGGGTTAAGAGCTTAGGGTTTTATAGGGCTATTAAATGGTTCTTAGGGTTTAAGGGATTTAGGGTTTCATAATGTTTAGGGTTTAGGGTTTCTTTGGATTTTAGGTTTAGGATTTAGGGTTTTAGGTTAGGATTTAGTGTTTAGGGCTTAGGGTTTTTTTAGGTTTTATCTAGGTTTTAGGGTTTAGGGCTTAGGGTTTTGTAGGTTAAGGTTTTTGAGGGTTTTATTGGTTTGGAATTTAGGGCTTAGGGTTTTTTGTGTGTTTTTAGGGTTGAGAATATACGATTTAGGGCTATTTATTGTTTATAGATTAGCCTTTTTAAGATTTAGGAGTTTTTGGGTGTTTTAGGAATTTTAAGGGTTAAGTGTTTCTTACGGTTTAGGGTTTATGGCTTAAGAATTTTTTGTGTTTTTTAGGTTTAGGGTTTACGGATTTTTAGGATTTAGGGTTTAGTGTTCATGGTTTTGTAGAGGTTCTTAATTGTTTTTAGGGTTTATTATAGGGTACATAGGATTTAAGGTTTTTATGGTTTAAGGTTTAAGATTTCATAGGGTTTAGGTTTAGGCTTTAGGGGTTTAGGTTAGGGTTTAAGGTTTAGGGATTTATCTATGTTTTTAAGGTTTAGGGCTTTGGGTTTTTTTGGTTTTATATGTTTAGGGTATAGGGCTTAGGTTTTTTTTTTGTTTTTTTTAAGGTTTAGCATATACGATTTAGGGCTTTATAGTGTTTAGAGCTTAGAGTTTTTTTTTTATATAGGGATTTTTGGGGTTTTTAGGATTTTCAACGGTTAAGTGTTTCTTAGGGTTTATGGTTTAGGGCATAGTGTTTTTTTGTGTGTTTTTAGGTTTAGGATTTAGGTTTAGAGCTTCGGGTTTTTAGGGTTTATTGGATTTAGGGTTTCTTAGAATTTTAGGTTTAGGATTTAGGGTTTTAGGTTAGAGTTTAGGGTTTACGCCTTAGAGGCTTTTTAGGTTTACAGATTTTTAGGATTTAGGGTATAGAGCTTAGGGTTTTGTTGGGGTTTTAAATGATTTTTAGGGTTTATTTTAGGGTTTATGGAATTTAGGGTTTCTTTAGGTTTTAGGTTTAGGTTAGGGTTTTAGGATAAGTGTTTTAGCTAGGTTTTTAGGGCTTAGGGCTTTGGATTTTTTAGGTTATTTTTTTAGGTTTTTACAGGTTTAGGGTTTAGGGCTTAAGAGTTTTTAGGATTTAGCATATATGATTTATGGCTTTATACGGTTTAGAGATTAGAGTGTTTTAGGTTTGGGTTTTTTTTAAGGTTTTTAAGGATTAAGTGTTTCTTAGGGTTTTTTAAGATTTAGGGTTTAGGGCTTAGATTTTTTTTTTGTATTTTTTAGGTTTAGGTTTTATGTATTTACAAGATTTAGAGATTAGAACTTCGGGTTTTGTAGGGGTTTTAAATGATTTTTAGGGTTTATAGAATTTAGGGTTTCTTAATGTTTAGGGTTTGTTTGTGTTTTACATTAGGGTTTAGGGATTAGGGCTTATGGTTTTATCTAAGAATTTAGAGTTTAGGGATTTGGTTTTTTTTTTTTATGTGTTTTTTAGAGTTTAGCATATATGATTTAGGGCTTTATAGGATTTAGAGCTTAGAGTTTTTTAGGTTTTGGGGTTTTTTAAGGTTTATAAGGGTTAAGGGTTTCTTAGGATCTTTTAAGGATTAGGGTTTAGGGCTTAGGGTATTTTTATGTTTTTTAGGTTTAGGGTTTACATATTTTTAGGATTTAGGGTTTAGAACCTAGTGTTTTTATGGGTTTTAAATTGTTTTTAGCGTTTCTTAAGGTTTAGGGTGTCTTTGGGTTTTTGGTTTAGGATTTAGAGTTTTAGGTTAGGGTTTAGGGGTTTTTTAGGTTTAAGGTTTTTTGTTATGGGTGTTATCTAGGTTTTTAGGGTTTAGGGCTTTGGGTTTTTTAGGTTCAGGCTTTTTAGGATTTTATAGGTTTAGGGTTTAGAGCTTAGGGTTTTTTTTTGTATTTTTGGGGATTTAGCATATAAAATTTAGGGCTTTATAGGGTTTAGAGCTTAGAGTTTTTTAGGTTTAGGTGTTTTGGGTCTTTTTACGGTTCTTAAGGGTTATGTGTTTCTTAGGGTTTTTTAGGGCTTAGGGATTTTTTGTGTTTTTAGTTTGAGGGTTTACGGATTTTTAGTAATTAGTGTATAGATCTTAGGGTTTTTAGGGGTTTTAAATGGTTTTTAGGGTTTATTTTAGGGCTTAATTATAGGATTTATGGTTTCTTAAGGTTAGGGTTTTGAGTTTCTTAGGGTTTTTAGGTTTAGGATTTAGTGTTTTAGGTTAATGTTTAGGATTTTTTTAGGTTTAGGGTTTTAGGTTAAGGATTTTATCTAGGTTTTTAGGGTTTTATAGGTTTTGGGTTCAAGGCTTAGTTTTTTTTTTTGTGTTTTTAAGGGTTTAGCATGTACGATTTAGGGCTTTATAGGGTTTTGAGCTTAGACTTTTTTAGGTTTACGGGTTTGTGGGTTTTTAGTGTTTTTAAGGTTTAAGTGTTTCTTAAGGCTTTTTAGGGTTTAGGGTTTAGGCCTTTGGTTTTTTTTTTTTTTTTGTATTTTTAGGATTAGAGTTTACATATTTTTAGGATTTAGTGTTTAGAGGTTAGGGTTTTGTAGTGGTTTTAAATGATTTTTAGGGTTTATAGGATATAGGGTTTCTTAAGGTTTGGGGTTTAGGGTTCCTAGGGTCTACAGTTTTAAGTTTAGGATTTACGGTTTTAGGTTAGGGTTTAAGGTTTAGGGCTTAGTGTTTTTTAGGTTTAGGGTTTTAGGTTAAGAGTTTTATCTACGTTTTTAGGGTTTAGGGCTTTGGGTTTTTAGGTTAAGGTTTTTTAGGGTATTATAGGTTTATGGTTTAGGACTTAGGGTTTTATTGTATTTTTTTAGGGTATAGAATATACAATTTAGGGCTTTGTAAGGTTTAGAGCCTAGTGTATTTTAGGTTTAGGGTTTTGTGTGTTTCTTAGGTTTATTATTTATGGATTTTTAGGATTTAGGGTTTAGAGCTTGGGGCTTTGTAGGGGTTTTAAGTGATTTTTAGGGTTGGGTTTCTTAAGGTTTAGGATTTAGGGTCTCTTAGTGTTTTAGGTTTAGGATTTAGGGTTTAGGTTAGAGTTTAGGGTTTAGGGTTTAGGGCTTAGGGTTATTTTGGTTAGGGTTTTAGGTTAATGTTTTTATCTAGGTTTTTAGGATTAGGTGCTTTGGGTTTTTTAGGTTAATTTTTTTAATGATTTTATGGGTTAAGGCTTAAGGGCTTAGGATTTTTTTGTGTATTTAAGGGTTTTATAGGTTAAGGGTTTAGGGCTTTATATGGTTTAGAGCTTAGAGTTTTTTAGGTTTAGAGGTTTTAGAGGTTTTTAAGGGTTAAGTTTTTCTTAGGGTTTAAGTCTTATGATTTTTTGTGTTTTTTAGGTTTAGGGTTTACGGTTTTTTTGAATTTTGGGTTTAGAGCTTAGAGTTTTGTAGGGGCTTTAAATGGTTTTTAGGGTTTATTTAGGGTTTATAGGATTTACGGTTTCTTAAGGTTTAGGGTTTCTTAGTGTTTTATGTTTAGTATTTAGAATTTTAGGTTAGGGTTAAGGGTTAAGGGCTTAGGGATTTTTAGGTTTAGGGTTTTAGGTTTAGCGTTTTTTTTTTTTTAAGGATTAAGTATTTCTTAGTTGTTTTTAGAGTTTAAGGTTTAGGGCATAGGTTGTTTTTGTGTTTCTTATGTTTAGGGTTTACTGATTTTCAGGATTTAGGGTTTAGAGCTTAATGTTTTGTAGGGGTTTTAAATGGATTTTATGGTTTATTTTAGGGTTTCTTAAGGTTTAGGGTTTATGGTTTCTTAGAGTTTAGGGTTTAGGATTTAGGGTTTAGGGTTTAGAGCTTAGGTTTTTTTTATATTTAGGGTTTTAGGTTACAGGTTTTATCTAGGATTTTAGGGTTTAGGGCTTAGGTTTTTTTTTAGCATTTAAGGTTTATAGTTTTTAGGATTGAGGGTTTAGGTTATGGTTTATTAGGGTCTACGGCTTAGGGTTTTTTGTGGTTTTTAAGGTTTAGCATATATGATTTGGTGTTTATTGGGTTTAGAGCTTAGAGTTTTTTAGGTTTTGTGGTTTTTGGGTCTTTTTAGGGTTTTTAAGGGTTAAGTGTTTCTTATGGTTTTTTTGGGTTTAGGGTTTAGGGCTTAGGCTTTAGGGTTTTTGGTTTTTTCTATTTTTTTAGTTCTAGTGTTCACACATTTTTAGGATTTAGGGTTTAGATCTTAGTGTTTTTAGGGTTTTTAATTGGTTTGTAGGGTTTATTTTATGGTTTATAGGATTTGAGTTTTAGGTTACGGATTAGGGTTTAGGGCTTAAGGTTTTTTTAGGTTTAGGGCTTTGGTTATTTAGGTTAAGGTTTTTAGGATTTTATAGGTTGAGGAATTAGGGCCTAAGGTTATTATTATCTTTTTTAGGGTTTAGCATATATGATTTAGGGCTTTATAAGGTTTACAGCTTAGAATTTTTTTTAGGTTTAGGGGTTTTTGTGTTTTTTTAGGTTTTTTAAGGTTTAAGTATTTCTTAGGGATTTTTAGGGTTTAGGTTTGGGGTTTATGAATTTTTAGGATTTAGGGTTTAGATCTTAGGGTTTTTAGGGATTTTGAATTGTTTTTAGGGTTTATTTTAGGGTTTATAGGATTTAGGGTTTCTTAAGGTTTAGGGTTTAGGGTTTCTTAGGGCTTTATGTTTAGAATTTAGGATTTTCGGTTAGGGTTTAGGATTTTTTAGGTTTACGGTTTTTTTAGGTTTATGGTATTTGGTTAAGTGTTTTATCTAGGTTTTTAGGGTTTAGGGATTTAGGTTTTTTAGGTTAAGGTTTTTAAGGGTTTTATAGGTTTAAGGTTTACGACTTAGTTTTTTTTTGTGTTTCTTAGGGTTTAGCATATACAATTTAGGACTTTATAGGATTTAGAGCTTTGAGTTTTTTAGGTTTAGAGGTTTTTCTGTTTTTAGGGTTTTTAAGGGTTAAGTGTTTCTTAGGGTTTTTAAGGGTTTAGGATTTTTTTGTGTTTTGTGGGTTTAGGGGTAACAGATTTTAGGAATTAGGGTTTAGGGCTTAGGGTTTTGTAGGGGTTTTAAATGGTTTTTAGGGTTTATATGATTTAAGGTTTCATAAGGTTTAGGGTTTAGGGTTTCTTAGGGTTTAAGGTTCAGGATTTAGGGTTTTAGGTTAGGGTTTAGGGATTTTTTAGGTTTAGGGTTTTAGGTTAAGGGTTTTATCTAGGTTTTTAAGGGTTAAGTGTTTCTTCGGGTTTTTTAGGATTTAGGGTTTAGGGTTTTTTTTTTGTGTTTTTTAGGTTTAAGATTTGCGGATTTCTTAGGATTTAGGGATTAGAGAGGTTATGGTTTTTTAGGAGTTTTAAACGCTTTTGTAGGGTTTATAATAGGGTTTATAGAATTTAGGGTTTTTTAAGGTTTAGTGTTTAGGGTTTATTAGGATTTTAGGTTTAGAATTTAAGGATTTAGGTTAGGGTCTAGTGTTTAGGGATTCATGTTTTTCTAGGTTTAGGGTTTTAGGTTAAGGGTTTTATCGAGAGTTTTTTATGGTTTAGGGCATTATGTTTCTTAGGTTAAGGTTTATTAGAGTTTTGTAGGTATATGGTTTAGGTCTTAGGGTTTTTTGTGTTTCTTAGAGTTTTATAGGTTTATGGTTTAGGGCTTAGAGTTTTTTAGGTTTATTGGTTTTAGCGTTCTTTAGGGTTTCTCAAGGGTTATACGTTTCTTAGGATTTTTTGAGTTTTTGGTTTTTAGCTTAGGGTTCTGTAGGGATTTTAAATGTTTTTTTTATGTTAATTTTTGGGTTTATTGGTTTTAGGGTTTTTAAGGTTTAGGGTTTAGAGTTTCTAAGGGTTTTAGGTTTAGGATTTAGAGTTTTAGGTTAGGGTTTTTTTAGGTATAGGGTTTTAGGTTAAGGGTTTTATTTAGGTTTTTAAGGTTTAGGGCTTTGGGTTTCTTAGGTTAAGGGTTTGTAGGATCTTATATGATTACGGTGTAGGGCTTAGAGTTTTTTTGTGTGTTTTAAGGTTAAGCATATACGATTTAGGGCTTTATAAGGTTTAAAGCTTAGAGTTTTTTTAGGTTTAGGGGTTTTTGGTTTTTTTAGGGTTTTTAAGGGTTAAGTGTTTCTTAGGGTTTTTTAGGGTTGAGGGACTTTTTGTATTTTTTAGGTTCAGGGTATAGATTTTTAGGATTTAGAGCTTAGGGTTTTTAGGGGGTTTAAATGGTTTTGAGGGTTTATTTTAGGGTTTATAGGATTTTGAGTTTCTTAAGGTTTAAGGTTTAGGGTTTCTTCGGGTTTTAGGTTTAGGATTTAGGGTTTAGGTTTAGGATTTAGTGTTCAGGTTTTTTTTTTAGGTTTTTTTTTAGGTTTAGGGTTTAGGTTAGGGTTCTTATCTAGATTTTTAGGGTTTAGGGCTTTCGGTTTTTTAGGTTAATGTTTTTTAGGGTTTAGCCTTAGGGCTTTTTTTAGGATTTTTTAGAGTTTAGCATATACAATTTAGGGCTTTATAGGGTTTAGAGTTTATAGTTTTTTAGGTTTAGGGATTTTTAAGGTTTTTAAGGGTTAAGTGTTTCTTCGGGTTTAAGGCTTTCAATTTTTTCTATTTTTTAGGTTTAGGGTTTACATATTTTTAGGATTTAGGGTTTAGAGCTTAGGATTTTGTAGGGGTTTTATATAGTTTTTAGGGTTTATTTTAGGGTTTATAGGATTTAGGGATTTTTAAGGTTTAGGGTTTAGGGTTTTTTTTGTGTTTTTTGGGTTTAGTATAAATGATTTAGGGGTTTGTTGGGTTTAGAGCTTTGAGTTTTTTAGGTTTAGGGGTTTTTGTATTTTAGAGTATTTAAGGGTTAAGTTTTTCTTAGGGTTTTTTAGGGTTTAGGGTTTAGGGCTTAGGGTTTTTTTAAGTGTTTTTAGGTTGGGGTTTATGGATTTTTAGGATTTAGGGTTTAGAGCTTAGGGTTTTTTATGGGATTTTAATGGTTTATTTTAGGATTTATAGGATTTAGGGTTTCTTAAGGTTTAGTATTTCTTAGGGTTTTAGGTTAGGGTTTAGTGTTTGGAGAATAGGGTTTTGTTAGGTTTAGGGTTTTAGGTTAAGGGTTTTATTTAGGTGGTAAGGGTTTAAGTCGTTGGGTTTTTTGGAGGCTTTTAGGGTTTTATAGGTTTAGGATTTAGGGCTTAGGTTTTTTTTTTAATGTTTTTTTTGTGTTTAGCTTATACGATTTAGGGCTTTATAGGGTTTAGAGCGTAGAGTCTTTTAGCTTTATGAGTTATTGTGTTTTTAAGGGTTAATTGTTCCATAGGGTTTTTTAGGGTTTAGGGTTTAGGGCTTAGGGTTTAAAAAGTTTTAGGATTTTGGGTTTAGAGCTTAGGGTTTGTAGGGGTTTTAAATGGTCTGTACAATTTATTTTAGGATTTATAGGATTTAGGGTTTCTTAAGGTTTAGGGTTTTTTTGGGCTTTAGGTTTAGGATTTTGGATTTTAAGTTAATGTTTAGGGTTTCTTTATGTTTAGGGTTTTAGGTTATGGGTTTTATCTAGGTTTTTAGGTTTTGGGCTTTTGGTTTTTTAGGGCTTTATAGGTAAAGGGTTTACGACTTACGTTTTTTTTTTGTCTTTTTTAGGGTTTAGCATATACGATTTTGGTATTTATAGGGTTCAGAGCTTAGAGTTTTTGAGGTTTAGGGGTTTTGGGTTTTTAGGGATTTTAAGGATTAAGTGTTTCTTAGGGTTTTAAGGGTTTAGGGTTTAGAGCATTGGTTTTTTTTTGTGTTTTTTAGGTTTAGGGTTTATGGAATTATTAGGATTTAGGGTTTTGTAGGAGTTTTAAATGGTTGTTAGGGTTTACATAATTTTGGGTGTAGGGTTTCTTAGAGTTTTAGGTTTTGGAATTAGTGTTTTAGGTTAGCGTTTAGGGTCACTACTACAAATTCAATTATCAGTGACGAATTATTTTGTCACTTAAAAATCATATTTCGTCACAAAAAAATATTTGTGACAAAAAAAGGTTCGTCAATCATTTGTCCCTAAATCATGGGTCACTAAATATATACAGAGACGATTTAGTGTTTCGTCACTAAATGAAGTTACATTTGCTACGAAAATAACTTTTGTCCCCCAATGCGTAATATTTATGACGAACTCATTCGTCAAGAAAAGTATAAGAAATTGTAGTTAATAATATAATTTTGTCACTAAAAAGGTTATAAATGCCGACAAAACTACCTCGTCACTAATTCTTCAAGAATTAGTGACGACATCAATTGTCTCTAAAATTACATAAATTTCGTAGTCAAACAAAATTAGTTTCGTCACTAAAGACATTCTTTTATACACGAAAATATATTTTGTCCCCAAACATATAATTTAGTGACAATTTTGTTTCTTACAAAAATGGCTTACAATTTTGTAGTTGAAAAATATGATTTCGTCACTAAATACAATATTTTTAGCGACGATAAAATTGTTGTCATAATTAGTGATACTGATAATTGTGAAAAAAACCATAAATTTAAATTTGTAATTAAAAATTAAAATACATTATTGATTAAAACACAATTTAAGGACAAAGATTATATTATATCATAAATATGTTCAATTTATGAGAACAGTGTTCTTCGATAAAAAATATCATTATCAAAAAATTCAACGTAATTTAATTCAATGTCATTATGAAGCATCTTTCTTCTATCTTGTGTGTCCTTCCACTTGTTTTAAGTGAGAAAAAAAATGAGTTATTACTCCCAACTTTATTGATAGCACACTCAAACTTATTGCTACACAGCTCCTGCATAAAAAAAAATGAAAGAGAAGTTAAAAAGAACTCCTGCAAAACTCATGTCTAAATAACTACTCATAAAGGATAGCAAATCATAGGACACTTATAAGACGTGGAATGAGCCTTAGCTCAAATATTTATCCGCTTTCTATTTGTTGATGTAAAATAAAGGAAAAACATACACAACCACGTAGTGAGCACATAGTGAACTATTCTTTCGCTTTATACTAAAGATGGGTCATGACCCAATGCTGTGCAAACATATCAGGAGACAACTATAGCTGTAACTTCCATTTTAAAATTAGTGTGCTAAATATATTTTCTACAATAAGGCATATGTTAAGAATTCCAAGTTTCTTCAAAAAGTTCTTGCGGTCCATCATCATACTACAGTCATCGGTTGACACCCTCTTTTAGTTCGACTTTCACAAATTAAAAGGAAAAACCCCACTCTGAAAATTTCGCGCAAGACAACCACCGCGAATATAAGATATTAACCATGTTTTTCCTAAAATAAAAATTGAAGAACACAAATAAAGATCTTCATAATAGATACTTGGTGCAATAGACATGGGAATAAAAATTGTTAAAAAACAGAATCTTACCGCCATAAATAAGACTTTAAGCTTAAGCGTTTGCCTTTTATATTGTTCTAGTTAATAAAATGAACCCTCGTGTTTTTTCTTTCATAATCTGACCTGAAATTACAAGGAGCTATGTTAGTAGTGTGAATAACCCCCCACCACCCCCAAAAAAAAAGGCATATTTTGGTTAGTGCAAAATTTTCAAGGCTGCCCGGAAGCAGCGAAAATTAAACATGTATAAAAAAAGAGATTAAAAAAAGAATGTGTATTGAACAATAAAACTAATACATATTGAATAGAATTGAACCATGTAAATCACAACTGAATCGAACATGAGAAAATTTTATCACTCAGAATGGATTAGATCAGATGCATAGACCATAAATCATATAAAATAATGATTATCAACTGATTCTAATCTCAATTGTGTTTGGTAAGGCATTGATAGAGTTGATCCTAAAATTTGCACCTATATAACTAAGTGTTCTGAATAAATTGCTGAATCTTAAGCAGGTAAAAGAAATAAAATTATAAACTATCTAGTTAAAATATTAACTAAGTGGTGAGATAAAATAAAGGCTCAACCAAGTACAAATGTTCCTGTAAATCTTAGAGGTAAACCAATAAATCGAATAAAGTAATTATACAAGCAACAATTGTACTTCATCACACTATCTATCTAATATCATCTTAATTCAATTGATAGGCAAGAAATAAAAAAATAAAGCGCATAAACAAGTAAATAAGAAGATAAATAACCAACCTCACTCGCAAAGTCAAGAGAATACCTTACTATGTGTGCAATTCCTTTAGTATACATCAAAGAAGAGGAGAAATTACACATGGTGGTCTTCATCTCTTATATAGCAGCATATCTTCAAATGTACTCTGGAGAAAAATTATGATTTTGCCACATGAAAGAAATAGTATGAACATAAGGATGGAAAGAAAGGAATAACATATACATGTATACTAATGTGTAAGCAACTTTTACATGTTCAAGTAATGTATTCAAATATGAACAAATAATTTTAACAAAAGAGGATGTTTGAAAATACCTTCTAAATTATTTCTTCATTCTTGCAGGTTATAGTAAAACCGAAAAAGCACCACTAAATAACATAAATTTTAAAAGAGTTAACAAAAAAATTAAGTTGAAATAAGAAAGCTTAAGGAAAGTGTTGATCTAGATGTATTATGCATATTGTTATTGAAATAACCCGTTTGAAATAGAATCACATATATCCATATCATACAATAAACAAAAATACCAAAGAAATTTCCATCATACTCCTAGAAACAATTTCTAAGATTCAAGTAACCTTAAGGAAGAATCCAAAAAATCTTAAACAAGTCTCACACTACTTGACATCCAAATCATTATTAAACACCAATATTGTGAATTTCAAAGACAAACCTATTGAGCTAAAGGAAACACCAAGAAACTCGATGAAAGCAAATGTGTGCGACTCCAGAATGGGAGAATAAAACTCACCCAAATATGAAAACAAAGATCGAGCAGCAATGAAAGTAGTGAGAAATCCTCAAACATAATGCAAATTTGCATTCACTACCTACAAGATTTATATTGCACACAGAGACAGTGTTACCGAACTCACAAATTTTTAATAAGTCACGAACAAATTAAGATTGTCAATAATGAGATCATTCACTAGATGAAGAATCAGAGACCACACATTAAGCACCAAAGCTGCACTCTCTAAATGCACCATTCAATTGTAATGACAATAATAGTAAAGAATAAGAAGAGTACCTAATTTTAATTTGTATCTACTAACTTTAACAATTATGAGGATACAATGTCTCTATTAACTTCACATACAATATTTCCTCCTAACTGTAGGCACAAACAAAGATATTCCATCAGATTGTCCAAATATGTTGTAGATAGCAAATTGCAGGCTTAATTTCCTGACCATAAGAGAACATACACAAGAAAACCAACAAATTTGCACATAAATGAGTCATTTTGCAAACCTTAATACAGAGGTTAGTACCTCGTCTTTTCAGATTTGAATGTGAACTGAAATTACATCTAGTTAATTTTAAAGAACACAAAAATATAATGTAACTCAACCAGAGAGTACAAAATTTAGTACTTACAAGAATCCTTCAGAAATGCCGAAGACACAAGAAGAGACAACCAAGAAGTCAAATTCCCGAACCTGGAAATAACTTGAATAAAATCAAAGAAACAACAAAAGACATAAATGATCCCAAAAGTCAGTCAGGAGCCATAAATGGAGAAAAAGAATTGTTTCGAAGATGATCCTAGATAAATAAATCAATGCACTAATAAATATTGTCACTTTAAAATCACTGATTTATTAATGACTTTTCAGAAAATAAATTTACCTAATGCGCAATAGATTTTGATCTGGAAATTTTTTGTCTCTTTCTTGTCAAAATCTGCAGGAAAAAAGCCCTATCCAAATGGCAGAAACAATAATTCATACTCCTATCAATGGTGGAACTCTACTACTAGAACGAAATAGAGGCAATTATAGAGAGAAAGCACCTGAAAGTTATTAAAATGAAACAAGAAGCAGTTCTGTCTACTAATTGAAAAGTGAAAACCTAGAAGCTTAATAGTTTTAAAACAGAGAAATATTGGGAAATATTTTTTTATAAAAGGGGGGAAAACTCCCGCGTTTGATTTCCAAGCAAAAAAAGAAAATAATTTTGGGCAATAAATCAATTACTTTGTTCACATTAGGAAAGCTTAAAATCATCCATTGAAAAATCGAATTATTTGATTAAACAAATATATTTTTACTTAATTTTCAATTGATTTAGATTTAATTCTTTTTAAAATAAAGAATATTTCATTTGGTTTGTTTTTATTAAAACAAACCAAATGAAATATATCGAATTATATCCATAAGTTATAAACACATTTGATAATTATATAGATACAATATATTATTTTTTAGGAAAAATTACGTGAAATGATCAATATTTATAGTGTATTATTTAATTTAGCCATAGTTTCATATATTTATGATTCACGGTTACAAATTCTTAATTTTTAGTATGAATTTGAATAATTCGATTCCTAATTGTATAAGTTCAGAATTTGTATATGCTAACCCAAGTTATTTGTATACGATTTGTTGATATATTTGATTTGTATAAATTATGAAAAATTCATAATAAATTACCCTATTTGTATATTGGCAAACTAAATATACAAATAAAATTTTGAATAATTTATAAATGTATAATTTAAAATTTGTATATACTTATCATGTTTGTATATTTTTACAAGCGAAATATAGAAACGAAAGTACTCATACCAAACGAAATTATAGCTATGAAGTGTAATTAGACAAAGTGTAGTTAAGAGGGTTTATTAAGTCTATCTCATGGGTATTTATGGAATTATCTCAATTTTTATAGGAAAAAATCTTGATATACTCCTCAACTTTGTGATTTAGAGCTGATATGCCCCTTGTTACATATGTCGCACGCATATACCCTTACTATTACAAAAGTGACTCATATATACTACTACCGTTAAAAAAGTGGCTCACATATACCATTTTCATCCAATGATAGTGAAAATAATAACTTAAAATTATTATTTTAATTTTTAATTTAATTTTCTTTTATGTAGGGGTGTATATGATCCTTCTAGCAATGTTCAGAGTAAATTTGATATTTCTCGTACATGATTGTTTTTACGACTTCTTTGATTCAGCTCCTACTTTGAGTTTTAAATACCTCCATTATAGATCTAGCTAACAGCTTATTATTATTTCAGTTTTATTCTTATTTAATTTTTTAAAATTATTTTTAGTGTAAAATTATGAGAAATAAAAAAAGTGTTAAATGTAAAAGAGAATAAAAAAATGTAAAAGAGAAAAAAAACAAGAAAAAGTCTTAAAACTAATTTGTTTGCGGCTATAATAGAAAAAAATTTCTATCTGTGAAAAAACAGCTATGATAAATTTTACAAGAAATGAATGAAAAATAATTTGACCATCAAATAATAAATTATTTTTATATAAAGAAGGTAATTTAAAATTAGTTTTATCACTCTCGTTAGACCAAAAGGGTATATCTAGGTCATTTGTGCAAAATAATAGGGGTTATGTGAATCACTTTTATTACAAGAGATATATCAGCGTTAAATTGCAAAGTTAAGGTGTATATCAAACCTTTTTCCTTTTTTTATAATTTTTTTTAAATAATTTGTATACTTTTTCATGAAACTTAATTATTTCTAATACACTAAAAGAGAGAAATATCATTTGATTTCTTAATAATCAGAAAAATTTAACCAAAGCCATAACAGTTAAATCGACAGATTTGAATTATTTGATTTGTTCTAATTTTAATAATAAAAAAATCGATTAAATTAAGTTGATTATTGGTTTTACCTCAAAGTCCCTTTTCACGGTTGGACTCCTATTCTCCAAATTTAGAAATTATCCAGCTTCTTTTTAATTTAAAAAATTATCAGGTAGTTTTAAAATAATAATATATAATAATATTTTATTGTTTCTTGTCGGGTAACTGTTCCCATTTATTTTGTGCAATTTGAATTGGGTTCACGTTTAGCAGAATTAAATTCTTATTGCTATTTGAAATTAAATTTTGGGACGTGATTTAAAGTATTGCATATTTTGTGATAAACATTTGTTGCCACACAATGATGTTAATAGATTAGAGACGCACAATTATCGTCGCTAATTGCTTATATTATTAGTGACGAAATTTAATTTAACGTCACAATTAAATATAAAATTTTGTGGCTAAATGTTAAAACATTTAACTACAAACTACAAATTGTCGCTATTTAAATAATAATTTTTTTGTGACGAAATATTGTCGTATCTACAAAATTAAGTAATTTAAGGACAAAAATATTTTGTCACAAATTAAGTACATTATTAGTGACAAAACATTGTGTCACTAATAATTTTAAATTTGTGGGTAATGTTACTATATAAATGGTGCCAATTCATTTTTTGGAGGGAATTTTTTGTGGACAAAACTTTGCTACGAAATTTTGTGTTTCGTCACTAAATCTATGTGACTCTTGTATTTAAACACGAAATATCTTATTTGTTGTAGTGGGTTTAGGGCTTAGGGCTCAAGGATGTTTCAGGTTTAGGGTTTTATGTTAAGGGTTTTATCTAGGTTTTTACGGTTTAGGGCTTTGGGTCTTTTAGGTTAGGGGTTTTTAGTATTTTATAGTTTTAGGGTTTATGGTTCTTTTGTGTTTTTAGGGTTTAGTATATACGATTTAGGGGTTTATAGGGTTTAGAGCTTAGTGTTTTTTAGGTTTAGGGGGTTTTGTGTTTTTTAGGTTTTTTAAGGGTTATGTGTTTCTTAGTATTTTTTAGGGTTTAGGGTTTAGGGCTTAGGTGTTTTTTTTTGTGTTTTTTAGGTTTAGGGTTTACTGATTTTTAAGATTTTGGGTTTAGATTTTAGGGTTTTTTAGGGGCTTTAAATGGTTTTAAGGGTTTATTTTAGGGTTTATAGAATTTAGGGTTTCTTAAGGTTTAGTATTAGGGTGTCTAAGGGTATTAGGCTTAGGATTAAGGATTTTAGGTTAGTGTTTAGGGTTTAGGGCTTAGGGTTATTTTAGGTTTAGGGTTTTAGGTTAAGGGTTTTATTTAGGTTCTTAGGGATTAGGGATTTAAGTTTTTTAGGTTAAGGTTTTTAGACTTTTATAGGTTAGGGTTTAGGGCTTAGGGTTTGTTTTATGTGTTTTTAGGGTTTAGCACAGACAATTCAGGGCTTTAAATGGTTTAGAGCTTAGAGTTTTCTTAGATTTAGGGGTTTTTAAGGGTTAAGTGTTTCTTAGGGTTTAGGGCTTAGTGTTTTTTGTTTTTTTTTTAGGTTTAGCGTTTAGAGCTTAGGGGTTTTAGGGATTTTAAATTGTTTTTAGGGTTTATTTTAGGTGTCTTAGGATTTAGGGTTTCTTATTTTTAGGGTTTCGAGGTTTTAGACTATGGTTTAGAGGTTTTTTAGATTTAGGGTTTAAGGTTAAGGATTTAGGGTTTTAGGTTTAGGATTTAGGGTTTTAGGTTTGGATTTAGGGTTTTAGGTTAGGGCTTAGGTTTCTTTGTGTTTTTTAGGGTTTAGCATATATGATTTAGGGCTTTATAGGGTTTAGAGCTTAGAATTTTTTAGGTTTAGGGGTTTTTAGGGATTTTAAGCGTTAAGTGTTTCTTAGGGTTTTTTTAGAGTTTAGGGCTTAGGGTGTTTTTGTGTTTTTTAGGATTTATGGTTTAGAGCTTAGGGTTTTATAGAGGTTTTAAATTGTTTTTAGGGTTTATTTTAAGGTTTATAGGATTTAGGGTTTGGTAAGGTTTAGGGTTTAGGGTTTTTTAGGATTTTAGGTATAGGATTTAGGGTCTTAGGTTAGGGTTTAGGGTTTAGGTCTTAGGGTTTTTTTAGGTTTAGGTTTTTTTTGTATTTTTTAGGTTTAGGGTCCCAAATTTTAAGGATTTAGGGTTTAGAGCATAGGGTTTTGTAGGGGTTTTAAATGGGTTTTAGGGTTTATTGGATTTAGGGTTTCTTAAGGTTTAGGGCTTCTTATGGTTTTAGCTTTACAATTTAGGGTTTTAGGTATGGGTTTAGGGATTTTTTAGGTTTAGGATTTTAGTTTAAGGGTTTTTAGGGTTTAGTGCTTTGGTTTTTTTTAAGTTAAGGGTTTAAGGCTTAGGTTTTGTTTTTGTGTTTTTTAGGGTTTCACATATACAATATTGGGCTTTATAGGGTTTAGAGCTTAGACTTTTTTAGGTTTAGTGGTTTTTTGGGTTTTTTAGTTGTGTTATGGGTTAAATGTTTCTTAGGATTCTTTAGGGCTTAGAGCTTAGGGTTTTTTGTGCCTTTTAGATTTAGCGTTAATGGATTTTTAGAATTTAGGGTTTAGAACTTAGTGTTTTGTAGGGGTTTTAAATTGTTTATAGGGTTTCTTAGGCTTTTAGGTTTAGGATTTAGGATTTTAGGTTAGGGTTTAGGGTTTAGGGCTTAGAGTTTTTTTAGGTTTAGGGTTTTAGGGTAATTTTAGGGTTTATAGGATACAGGGTTTCTAAAGGTTTAGGGTTTCTTAGGGTTTCAGGATTAGGATGTAGGGTTTTAGGTTAGGGTTTAGGGTTTTTTTAGGGTAGGTTTTAGATTAAAGGTTTTATCTAGGTTTTTAGGGTTTAGGGCTTTAGGTTTTTTAGGTTAAGGCTTTTAGTGTTTTATATGTTTAGGGTTTATAGTTTTTTTGTTTTATTTTAGGGTTTAGCCTATACGATTTAGGGATTTATAGGGTTTAGAGCTTAGAGTTTCTTAGGCTTAGGGGATTTTGGGTTTTTAAGGGTTAAGTGTTTCTTAGGGTTTTCTAGGGTTTAGGGTTCATGGCTTAAAGTTTTTTTTTTTGTGTTTTTAAGGTTAAGTTTCACGGATTCTTAGGTTATACACTACAAGAAAAATGGTCAATAACGAAGGGAAAAATGGTCCCTAAAAATGAGATTCTAGTCCCTAAAGATAAATAGGGACTGGAAAATCTGGTCGCCATCCTGTCCCTATAGCCTTCGTCGCTAAAGGTTATTAAGGACGAGTTAGACAAGCTTGTCCTTGAATGGTTTTTGCGACTGGTACAAAACTGGTCCTTAAAACTTTTTTAGGGACCATATTTTTGGTCCCTGGTTGACTATAATCTGGTCCTGAGAGAACTTTTAGGGACTATATTTACTGGTCCTTAAATACAATATCAATTAGTGTTTAAATCATTTCAACGACCAGTTAGCTGGTCCTAAAAATCTTATTTGTACAAAATTAATCGACAATAAATTGTGGTCCCTGTATTTATATACATATGATGGAAATTATCAAATGAATATACAGAGAATTATCATAATCTTCTTTCTTATATATACACTAATACATTAGTAACATTTTTGTTTACACACTACTTTACGGGAAAAGGGAAAAAACTAACATCTTCTAGCAAATAATATAAATGCAAATGTCTTATTGGCTTATCCAACTGCCTATGCACTTTCAGTTCCATCACAAGTGTTTTCATGTTTGAAAAAAGTCTGTTCCAACAACTATTTCAAGCAATTCCAAGGTCTAGTTTATGTTAAACCCATAGAGAGTTGATTTTCACACAGATTCCAACCTTTTAGGATTGCAGCGATGCCCAGATTTGCCTGTTGTAAGCTCTAGCAATTAGCAAAATTAAAGCCGACTGCGAAGGCCTAACATCTGTTACAACACTTCTAATGATTTCCAAGGCCAAAATGTGTTGATGGTGCCCTAGTAATTCAATGCACCTGCAACGGTCAAGAAGGATATAAAATTTAGCCAATATTTGTTGTATTTTAATTTAAAAATCAAGTGAACTAATTTGTTGAAAACCAAGAGAAATACAAGAATGTCTACTCAAGATGCCTTATGCAGAATGCAAGGTTCAACGATTGTAAAACCGTAATTGAGCTAGCAATATGTGCTTACAAAGAGGAGTACGATTTTCAAACCATAAGGAGTAACATATTTTATAAACCTAACAGTAATTTAACCCAGTAAAGAGTATACTTAGAAACTACATCCTAGTTCAGAAAAAAAGTAACTTATATTTAAAAGAGGGTTAGGGGCTAAATACATTTAGCTAATGTGCAAACAAATTCAGAAAATTGAAAACTGAAAGAGCATACATATATCAATTTGGAGTTTCAGAAGGTGAAATATTTGTTATATAGTTCGAATTAGCCAATAGGGTGAAAGTTATCTAAACTTCCATCTAAGGGAGGTCTAAATTATCAATAGATGATCGAAATTACTGATACTTAATTACCACATATCCACTAGGTGTCCATATGATCATATCACATTTTATTGTAATGGTTTTTTTTATTAAGTGCATCAAAGGCATCTGGACGACGAAGAAAAATAAAAAGTAAGATATAAATAAGAACCATCTACAACTTCTTACACTGAGTAAAATCCTTACACTTCATATGTATGTACAAGTGTAGTATCACAAATGGTGCCTCCTTTATTTACTTTTCCCCTGCAACTTAAACTAAATAACCATTAATCATAACCACAATTTAACATAAATAACAATAAAAGGGAAACAAAGTGAAATGAGCACACAAACTGCCAAGAAGATACTATTACGATGAGCACACAACCGACCAAGAAAACAACAAAGTAAAGTCTAGATAAATGAAATATTCATGCAGTTCATCACTTTTTTTGTCACACTCATATATCATAGTGCCTAAGATAGGCACCAAGTGCATAAGATCAGTAGCAAGTAAATAATCCAATAATGGATTTTCCTAGTAGTCAGTGATCTGAGAAGGAAAGCGATGGCAGTAGCTGAACATGAATATGGAATGAGTTTATTCTTTTTCTTGTTTGTGTGATTAAAGAGCAGAATTCCTATGAAGCACCAACTAATGCAATTTCCAGTTTCAAACCAACTAAAATCAATGTCTTTTGTATCCCGCAAAAACTAGTTTCCTAAGTGTTAATAAGTTGTATCCTGCAAAAACTAGTTTCCTAGAATGTAGTTATGCAACTGCATGTAAACCTAGATTTCTTTTGTTTTGTTGAAACATCTTTTGGAGTCCACTTTGGTTCATTAACTATAGAACTAATATCTTAATTGTATAATCCATCTATTACTAAAAAATAATAAAAAGTTGAAAGTTGTTCCCCTGTTTTCTTTCTCTATGAGTAAATTTTTATTGGTAAACCAGTATGAGAAAGATAACAAAATAGATTACTTCAAGTTCATGGACCCTAAATCATGTAAAACCATGAGACTTACCAAAACATTAATAATACAGGAGAGCAGAAAGATATTAGAAGAACAGGTTGTAATGTATGATTTCAGAGTAGAAGCATCAAATATATTAAATAACCATATAAAACTCAAGAAACTCAGATTTTTCAACAAACAACATAACAATTAAACACCTTTGGCCCTGAGATAGACAAAACCTTAGAATTATTACTTGGGAGTTAGCAACAACTAATCACTTGGTAGAGTTTAAATTGAGGACCTACATTACAAGTGAAGACAGATTGGTCAAAATAAATATATGCAATTTCAGCTCATAAATCTGCTAGGATATGAATTTATAAATTCTAATTGATTGGATGTTTAGACAACAGCATCAACAACAATTTTGACAGAGAATAGTAAGAATATTCATGTGAATATCTGTACATGTTCCTATTGAAATTTATTGTGAGACATTAGATATTTGCTTGCTCTAATATATAAGTTATCTGAGGATCAATAATCCTACAATTGAAGAAAAAAGGGGGCAAAGAAATATAAACCTCAGTATGAACTACTATAAAAAAACCAAATCTTCAATTGATAAGTGTAACACCAGGAAACAAATACCATATAATAGTGAAAGCTCTAGCAATTGCAAAACTAATTATATTACCCTGGCTCCATTAAAACTTTTAATTAGATTCTATAAGCAATCCATTAAACATTACCTAAACTGTATCTTCATATACAACCCTGATAATGCATTCTGTCACTTGTACAATGGGCTCCAAAACTATTACCCAATGCATGAATGTCCATCAACACAAGGGCCACCAGATTAGCTCAACAACTTACTGCTATAAAGATCGTTGGTATAAGCTTGCCACATAACATCAGTCATCTTCTCGCGCTTCTCATCTATATTCAACATCGAGTATATAAGCTTTGGCATTCCCAGCCAAAATAAGTTGGGTGACCAAAGTGAAACTAATTGTCCCAACTTCATCATTAGTCAAATATGAAGGTACTAGTAATAATAATACCACCAAATCATCTAATAAACTTTTGGAAACACCATAATCAATTGCATCATTTATATGTAAATATCCCATAGCCCTACCCATTTACAAATAGATCATAATATATAACTCTTTTTCACTTCAAATCCCATAGCCAAATCAGTCAAGTTACTGACATAAGGTGCCCAAATAAAGTCCAACTTCATCCCAATTTCATCAATAAATATGTTATTATCACATATAAATCACAAAAATACAACACCATTACAATAAAAAATCACATAGAAAACCAATTGAAATGGGAAAAGAAGAAGAAAAACGTTAATAGTTAAGGGCGGACCTCTCTTTTGTAGTTTTCGGACCCAAATGATCCGTAAGTGAACAAATCGAGTTCGATTTATGGTTTACACAAATATTGGTTCTAGAATAAGAGGGTTTACATGGGTTAGTAGTGTGTTTTTACAAAGGGTTTTGGTATTTGAAGTTCCCAAATTTTTTGACAGAGAAAAGTTTAATTTTGGAAGAGAGAGAGATAAAGGGGAGGGTTAATATATATGGAAATATTTCACTTGTTATTTGGATTTCTCCGCTCATTATACACGTTAGGGACCAGCTACTTATTAAATTAGAGGCGAGATTTATTGTCTTCTCTAATTTTAGACGAATTAGAGACCAACAAATAATTTTGTCTCTATAGGTATACATATAGGGACTAGATATTTCACTCATCTCTAAATATTGGTCTTTAAAAAGCCTATTTCTTGTAGTGATAGGATTTAGAGATTAGGGTGTGGTAGAGGTTTTAAATGGTTTTTAGGGTTTAGTTTCGGGTTTATAGGATTTAGGGTTTCTTAAGGTTTAGGGTTTAAGGTTTCTTAGGGTTTAGTTTTAGGATTTATGGTTTTAGGTTAGGGTTTAGGGCTTACAATTTTTTTAGGTTTAGAGTTTTAGGTTAATGGTTTTATCTAGTTTTTTAGGGTTTAGTGCTTTGAGTTTTTTAGGTTAAGGTTTGTTAGGGTAAATGGCTTAGGGTTTATGGTTGAGGGTTTTTAAGGTTTAGTGTTTTAGTTTAAGGGTTTTATCTAGGTTTTTAGGATTTAGAGCTTTGGGATTTTTAGGTTAAGGTTTTTAGGATTTTATAGGTTTAGGGTTTAGAGCTTATGTTTTTTTTTTTGTGTTTTTTAGAGTTTAGCATATACGATTTAGGGAATTATTGGGTTTAGATCTTAGAGTTTTATAGGTTTAGGGGTTTTGGGTTTTTTAGGGTTAAGTGTTTCTTAGGGTTTTCTAGGGTTTAGGGTTGAGGGATTAGGTTTTGTTTTGTGTGTTTTTAGGTTTAAGGTTTACGGATGCTTAGGATTTACTATTTAGAGCTTAGGGTGTGGTAGAGGTTTTAAATGATTTTTAGGGATTATTGTAGGTTTTATAGGATTTAGGGTTTCTTAGGGTTATAGGTTTAGGATTTAGGGTTTAGGGTTTAAGGCTTACAATTTGTTTAGGTTTAGGGTTTTATCCAAGTTTTTAGGGTTTAGGGCTTTGAGTTTTTTAGGTTAAGGTTTTTTTAGGGTTTTATAGGTTTATGGTTTATGGTTTAGGGTTTAGGGGTTTTTAGGTTTAGGGTTTTTGGGTACTGGTTTATCTAGGTTTTTAGGGTTTACGGCTTAGAGTTTTTTAAGGTTAAGGATTTTATCTAGGCTTTTAGGGTTTAGGCGTTTGGGGTTTTTAGGTTATTGTTTTAAGGGTTTTATAGGTCTAGGATTGATGACTAAGGTTTTTTTTTCTGTTTTTAAAGATTTAGCATATACGATTTAGGGATTTATAGGGTTTAGAGCTTAGAGTTTTTTAGGTTTATGAGTTTTAGGGTTTTTAGGGTTTTTAACGGTTATGTGTTTCTTAGGGTTTTTTAGGGTTTTAGGTTTAGGGCATAGGGTTTTTTTGTGTTTTTAAGTTTAGGGTTTTGAGCTTTGGGTTTTGTAGGGGTTTTAAATAGTTTTTAGGGTTCATAGGACTTAGTGTTTCTTAAGGTTAAGGGTTTAGGGTTTTAGTTTAGAAGTTAGGTTTTAGGTTAAGGTTTAGGGTTTAGGGTTTAGGGATTTTTTAGGTTTAGGGATTTAGGTTAAGGGTTTTATCTAGATTTTTAAGGTTTAGGGCTTTGGGTTTTTTAGGTTATAGTTTTGAAGGGTTTTATAGGTTTAGGGTTGACGACTAAGGTTTTTTTTTGAGTTTTTTAGGGTTTAGCATATACAATTTAGGGCTTTATAGGGTTTAGAGCTTAGAGTTTTTTAGGTTTAGGAGTTTTAGGTTTTTTAGGGTTTTTAAGGGTTAAATGTTTCTTAGGGTTTTTTAGGGTTTTGGGTTTAGGGCATAGGGTTTTTTGTGTTTTAGGTTTAGGGTTTTTTAGAGATTTTAAATGGGTTTTAGGGTTCATAGGACTTAGGATTTCTTAAGGTTAAGGGTTTAGGATTTCTTAGGATTTTAGTTTAGGAGTTAGGGTTTTAGGTTAAGATTTAGGCTTTAGGGCTTAAGGTTTTTTTAGGTTTAGGGTTTTAGGTTAAGGGTTTAAGAGTTTTATCCAGGTTTTTAGCATTTAGGGCTTTGAGTTTTTTAGGTTAAGGGTTTTTAGGATTTTATATGTTTTGGTTTAGGGTTTAGGGTTTATTTTTTGTGTTTTATTGGGTTTGGTCTATACAATTTAGGGGTTTATTGGGTTTAGAGCTTAGAGTTTTTAGGTGTAGGAGTTTTTGTATTATTTTGGGTTCTTAAGGTATAACTGTTTCTTAGGGTGCTCTAGGGTTTAGGGCTTACGGGTTTTTTGTGTTTTTTAAGTTTAGGGTTTACAGATTTTTAGGATTTAGGGTTTAGAGTTTACGATTTTGTAGGGGTTTTACATGGATTTTAGGCTTTATTTTAGGATTTATAGGATTTAGGGTTTCTTAAGGTTTAGGGTTTTTAAGGGTTTTAGGTTACATATTACGGTTTAGGGCAGAGTTTTATGTAGGTTTTTATGGTTTAGGGCTTTGGGTTTTTTCGGTTAAGGTTTTTAAGGGTTTTATAGGTTTAGGGTTTAGGGTTTAATGTTCTTTGGAGTTTTATAGGGTTTAGCATAGACGATTAAGGGCTTTATAGGGTTAGAGCTTAGAGTTTTTTTAAGTATAGGGGTTTTTGGGTTTTTTAGGGTTTGTAAGGGTTTAGTGTTTCTTAGGGTTTTCTAGGATTTAGGGCTTAGGGTTTTTTTTTGTGTTTTTTTGGTTTAAGGTTTACAATTTTTTAGGATTTAGGGCTTAGAGTATAGGGTTTTGTGGGGGTTTTAAATGCTTTTTAGGGTTTACATTAGGGTTTATAGGACTTGGGGTTATTTAAGGTTTAGAGTTTAGGGTTTCTTAGGATTTTAGGTTTAGGATTAAAGTTTTGTTGTGTTTTTTAGGGTTTAGCACATACGATTTAGGGCATTATAAGGTTTAGAGCTTAGGGTTTTTTAGGTATAGGAGTTTATATATTTTTTAGGGTTTTTAAGGGTTAAGTGTTTCTTAGGGGTTTTAGGTTTTATGCTTTAGAGCTTAGGGATTTTAGGGGTTTTAAATGGTTTTTAGGGTTTATAGGATTGAGGGTTTCTGAAGGTTTAAGATTTCTTAAGGTTTAGGGTTTCTTAGGGTTTTAGGTTTATGATTTATAGTTTTAGGTTAAGGTTTAGGGTTTAGGGTTTAGGGCTTAGGGTTATTTTAGGTTTAGGGTTTTAGGTTAAAGGTTATATTTATGTTTTGGGTTTTAGGTTAATGGTTATATTTAGGTATTTAAGGTTTAGGGTTTTGGGTTTTTTCGGTGAAAGTTTTTTAGGATTTTATAGGTTTAGGGTTTAGGGCTTAGCTTTTTTTTGTGTTTTCTAGGGTTTAGCATACATGATTTAAGGTTTATAGGGTTTAGAGATTAGAGTTTTTTAGGTGTAGGGGTTTTTGGATTTTTTAGGGTTTTTAAGGGTGTGTTTCTTAGGGTTCTTTAGGGTTTAGGGTTCAGGAATTAGGTGTTTTTTTTGTTTTTTAGGTTTAGTGTTTACTGATTCTTAGGATTTTGGGATTATAGCTTAGGGTTTTTTAGGTGCTTTAAATGGTTTTAAGGGTTTATTTTAGGGTTTATAGGATTTAGGGTTTCTTAAGGTTTAGGATTAGGGTGTCTTAAGGTATTACGTTTAGGATTTAGAGTTTTGGGCTTAGGGTTATTTTAGGTTTAGGGTTTCAGGTTAAGGGTTTTATCTAGGTTCTTAGGGATTAGGGCTTTGACTTTTTTTATGTTAAGGGTTTTAGGCTTTTATAGGTTTGGGGTTTAGGGCTTAGGGTTTTTTTAAAATTTATTTTTAGGGTTTTAGCATATACAATTTAGGGCTTTAAAGGGTTTAGAGCTTTGAGTTTTTTTAGGTTTAGGGGTTTTTAAGGGTTAAGTGTTTCTTAGGGTTTACGGCTTAGGTTTTTTTTTTGCGTTTTATAGGTTTAGGGTTGTTGGATTTTTAGGATTTAGGGTTTAGAGCTTAAGGTTTTTAGGGGTTTTAAATGGTTTTAGGGTTTATTTTAGGGGTTATAGGATTTAGGGTTTCTTATTTTTAGGGTTTAGGGTTTTAGGTTAGGATTTAGAGGTTTTTTATGGTTAGGGTTTTAGGTTTAGGATTTAGTGGTTTAGGTTTGGATTTAGAGTTTTAGGTTAGGGTTTAGGGTTTTTTTAGGTTTAGGGTTATAGGTTAAGGATTTTATCTAGGTTTTTATGGTTTAGGAATTTGGGTTTTTTAGGGCTTTATAGGTTTATGGTTAAGGGCATAGGTTTTTTTTGTGTTTTGTAGGGTTTATCATTTACGATTTAGGGCTTTATAGGGTTTAGAGCTTAGAGTTTTTTAGGTTTAGGAGTTTTTGGGTTTTTAGGGATTTTAAGGATTAAGTGTTTCTTAGGGTTTAAGATTTTGGACTTAGGGTTTTTTGTGTTTTTCAGATTTAGGGTTTACGGATGTTTAGGATTTAGGGTTTCAAGCGTAGGAATTTGTAGGGGTTTTGTTGGGGTTTTAAATGGTTTTTTGGGTTTATAGGATTAAGGGTTTTTTAAGGTTTGGGGTTTAGGGTTCCTAGGGTTTAGAGTTTTAAGTTTAGGATTTACAGTTTTAGGTTAGGGTTTAAGGTTTAGGGCTTAGCATTTTTTAGGTTTAGGGTTTTAGGTTAAAAGTTTTATCTAGGTTTTTAGGGTTTAGGGCTTCGGGGTTTTTAGGTTAAGATTGTTTAAGGTATTATAGGTTTATGGTTTAGGGCTTAGGGTTTTTTGTATTTTATTTAGGGTTTAGCTTATAAACTTTAGGGCTTTATAGGGTTTAGAGCCTAGTTTTTTTTAGGTTTAGGGTTTTTTTGTGTTTTGTAGGTTTAGTGTTTACGAATTTTTAGGATGTAGGGTTTAGAGCTTGGGGTTTTGTAGGGGTTTTAATGATTTTTAAGGTTTATTTTAGAGTTTATAGGATTTAGGGTTTCTTAAGATTTAGGGTTTATGGTCTCTTAGGGTTTTAGGTTTAGGATTTAGGGTTTAGGGTTTAAGGCTTAGGGTTTTTTTGGTTAGGGTTTTAGGTTAAGGTTTTTATCTAGGTTTTTAGGGTTAAGTGCTTTGGGTTTTTTAGGTTAATGTTTTTTACGGTTTTATAAGTTAAGAGGGCTTAGGATATTTTTGTGATTTTTAGGGTTTTATAGGTTAACGGTTTAGGGGTTTTTATGGTTTAGAGCTTAGAGTTTTTTAGGTTTAGAGGTTTTAGGGTTTTTAAGGGTTAAGTTTTTTTTAGGGTTTAGGTATTCTAAATTTTTGTGTTTTTTAGGTTTAGGGTTTACATATTTTTTGAATTTTGGGTTTAGAGCTTAGGGTTTTGTAGGGGCTTTAAGTGGGTTTTAGCGTTTATTTAAGGTTTATAGGATTTACAGTTTCTTAAGGTTTAGGGTTTCTTGAGGTTTTATGTTTAGTATTTAGCATTTTAGGTAAGGGTTTGGGGTTAAGGGCTTAGGATTTTTTAGGTTTAGGGTTTTTGGTTTAGCGTTTTTTAGGGGTTTTTTTTTGGTTTTTAAGGATTAAGTATTTCTTATGGTTTTTTAGAGTTTAAGGTTTAGGGCGTAGGTTTTTTTTGTGTTTTTTACGTTTAGGATTTACAGATTTTCAGGATTTAGGTTTAGAGCTTAATGTTTTGTAGGGGTTTTAAATGGATTGTATGGTTTATTTTAGGGTTTCTTAAGGTTTAGGGTTTATGGTTTCTTATGGTTTATGGTTTAGAATTTAGGGATTTAGGTTAGGGTTTAGGGTTTAGGGTTTAGAGCTTAGGTTTTTTTTTTTTTTTTTATGTTTAGGGTTTTATCTAGGACTTTAGGGTTTAGGACTTAGGTTTTTCTTTAGCGTTTAGTGTTCACAGATTTTTAGGATTTAGGGTTTAGGTTATTGTTTTTTAAGGTCTACGACTTAGGGTTTTTTGTGTTTTTTAAGGTTTAGCATATATGATTAGGGCTTTATTGGGTTTAGAGCTTAGAGTTTTTTTAGGTTTAGAGGTTTTTGGGTCTTTTTATTGTTTTTAAGGGTTAAATGTTTCTTATGGGTTTTTTGGGCTTAGGCTTTAGGGTTTCTGATTTTTTTAGTGTTTTTAGTTTTAGGGTTCACGGATTATTAGGATTTAGGGTTTAGATGTTAGGGTTTTTAGGAGTTTTAAATGATTTGTAGGGTTTATTTTATGGTTTACAGGATTAGAGTTTTAGGTTAGGGTTTAGGGTTTAAGGCTTAAGGTTTTTTTAGGTTTAAGGTTTAGGGCTTTGGTTATTTAGGTTAAGGTTTTTAGTATATTTTAGGTTGCGGATTTAGGGCCTATGGTTATTATTGTGTTTTTTAGGGTTTAGGATATACGATTTAGGGCTTTATAAGATTTATAGCTTAGAGTTTTTTTAGGTTTAGGGTTTTTTGTGTTTTTTAGGGTTTTAAGGGTTAAGTCTTTCTTAGGGATTTTTAGGGTTTAGTTTGTTTTTTGTCTTGTTTAGGTTTAGGGTTTATGAATTTTTAGGATTTAGGGTTTAGATCTTAGGGGTTTTAGGGGTTTTGAATTGATTTTAGGGTTCATTTTAGGGTTTATAGGATTTAGGGTTTCTTAAGGTTTAGGGTTTAAGGTATCTTAGGGCTATAGGTTTTAGAATTTAGGGTTTTCGATTAGGGTTTAGGATTTTTTAGGTTTATGATTTTTTAGGTTTACGATTTTTTTAGGTTTATGGTTTTTGGTTAAGTGTTTTATCTAGGTTTTTAGGGTTTAGGGATTTGGGTTTTTTGGGTTAAGGTTTTTAAGGGTTTTATAGTCTTAGGGTTTACGGCTTAGGTTTTTTTGTGTTTCTTAGGGTTGAGCATATACGATTTAGGGCTTTATATGGTTTAGAGCTTTGAGTTTTTTAGGCTTAGGTGTTTTTCTATTTTTAGGGTTTTTAAGCGTTAAGTGTTTCTTAGGGTTTAGGATCTTTTTGTGTTTTTAGGTTTAGGATTTATGGATTTTTAGGATTTAGGATTTAGACCTTAGGGTTTTGTTGGGCTTTTAAATGGTTTTAAGGGTTTATTGGATTTAGGGTTTCTTAGGATTTTATGTTAGGATTTAGGTTTTTACGTTAGGGTTAAGGGTTTAGGACTTAGGGTTTTATTAGGTTTAGGGTTTTATTAGGTTTAGGGCTTTAGGTTAGCGTTTTTAAGGTTTAGTGCTTTGGGTTTTTTAGGTTAAGGGTTTTTGAGTTTTATAGGTTTAAGGTTTAGGGTTTTTGTTTTTTGAATTTTTTAGGATTTAGCATATATGATTTAGGGTTTTATACATTTTAGAGTTTAGAGTTTTGTCAATTTTGGGAATTTTGGGGTTTTTAGGATTTTCAAGGGTTAAGTGTTTCTTAGTGTTTAAGGTTTACATATTTTTAGGATTTATTGGATTTAGGGTCACATAAGATTTAGGGTTTAAGGTCTAGGATTTAGGGTTTTAGGTTAGGGCTTAGGGCTTAGGGCTTTTTTAGGTTTAGGATTTTAGGTTAGGGTTTAGGGCATAGGGTTTTTTTTGTGTTTAGGGTTTTATCTAGGTTTTTAGGTTTTAGGGCTTTGGGTTCTTTAGGCTAAGGTTTTTCAGGATTTTATAGGTGTAGGGTTTAGGGCTTATGTTTTTCTTTATGTTTTTTAGGGTTTAGCATATACGGTTTAGGGCTTTATAGGATTTTGAGCTTAGGGTTTTTAAGGGTTAAGTGTTTCTTAGGGTTTTTTAGGGTTTAGGGTTTAAGGCTTAGGTTTTTTTTTTTTTTAATGTTTTTCAAGTTTAGAGTTTACAGATTTTTAGGATTTAGGGTTTAGAGCTTAGGCTTTTGTAGGGGTTTTAATTGGTTTTTAAGTTTTAGTTTAGGGTTTAACGGATTTTGGGTTTATTAATGTTTAGGGTTTCTTAGGGTTTTAGGTTAGGGCTTATTGTTTTTTTAGGTTTAGGGTTTTAGGTTAAGGGTTTTATGGGGTTTTTTAGGGTTTAGGGATTTGGGTGTTTTAGGTTAAGGTTTTTAAAGATTTTATATGTTTAGGGTTTAGGGCTTAGGGTTTTCTTTTGTGTTTTTTAGGGTTTAGAATATACGATTTATGGCTTTATAGGGTTTAGAGCTTAGAGGTTTTTAGGTTTAGGAGTTATTGGGGTTTTTTAGGGTTAAGTGTTTATTAGTTTTTTTAGGGTTTAGGGCTTAGTTTTTTTCTTGTTTTTTAGGTTTAGTGTTTACGGATTTTTAGGATTTAGGGTTTTGAGCTTAGGGGTTGTCAATGGTTTTTAGGGTTTATAGGATTTAGGGTTTAGGGTTTCTTAGGGCTTTAGGTTTAAGATATAGGGTTTTAGGTAAGAATTTAGAGTTTTTTTAGGTTAAGGGTAATGTGTTTCTTAGGGTTTAGGGCTTAGAGTTTTTTTGTCTTTTTTAGAATTTAGGGTTCAGACCTTAGGGTTTGAAGGGGTTTTAAATAGTTTTTAGGGTTTATTTTAGGGTTCATAGGATTTGGGGTTTCTTAAGGTTTAGGGTTCAGGGTTTTAGGTTTAGTATTTTGGGTTTTAGGTTAGGGTTTAGGGGTTAGGTCTTTGGGTTTGTAGGTTTAGGGTTTTAGGTTAAGGGTTTTATCTAGGTTTTTAGGGTTTAGGGATTTGGGTTTTTTAGGTTAAGGTTTTTTAGGGTTTTAATGGTTTAGGGTTTAGGGCTTAAGGTTTTTTTGAACTTTTTAGGGTTTAGCATATACAATTTAGGGCTTTATAGGGTTTAGAGCTTAGAGTTTTTTTAGGTTTAGGGTTTTTTGGGGTTTTTAGCATTTTTGAGGGTTAAGTGTTTCTTAGGGTTTAGCGCTTAGGTTTTTTTTGTATTTTTAAGGTTTAAGGTTTATAGAGTTTTAGGATTTAGGATTTAGGGTTTAGAGCTTAGGGTTTTGTAGGGATTTTAAATGCTTTGTAGGGTTTATATTAGGCTTGATAGGATTTAGGATTTTTTAATGTTTTGGCATAGGTTTTCTTAGGGTTTTAGGTTTAGGATTTGGGGTTTTAGGCTAGGGTTTAGGGATTAAGGCTTACAGATTTTTTAGGTTTATGCTTTTAGGTTAAAGGTTTTATCTAGGTTTTTAGGGTTTAGGGCTTTGGGTTTCTTAGCTTAAGGTTTTTTAGGGTTTAAGGTTTATGGTTTAGGGCTTAGGGTTTTTTTGTGTTTTTTAGGGTTTAGCATATAAGATTTATGGGTTTATAGGGTTTAGAGCTTAGAGTTTTTTAGGATTAGGGGTTTTGGGGTTTTTTAGGGTCTTTAAGAGTTAACTGTTTCTTAGGGTTTTTAGTGTTTATTTTAGGGTTAAAGGATTTAGGGTTTCTTAAGGTTTTAGGTTTATGATTTAGAGTTTTAGTGTAGGGTTTAGGGTTTTTTTAGGTTAAGGGTTTTATCTTGGTTTTAAGGGTTTAGAGCTTTCGAATTTTTCGGGTAAGGTTTTTAAGGGTTTTATAGGTTTATGGTTTAGGGCTTAGATTTTTTTATTTTGTGTTTTTTAGGGTTTTATATGGTTTAGAGCTTAGAGTTGTTTTAGGTACGGGTTTTAAGGGTTTTTTCAGGGTGAAGTGTTTTTTAGGGTTTTCTAGGGTTTAGGGTTTAAGTCTTACGGTTTTGTTGTGTTTTTAAGGTTTTAGGTTTTTGGATTTTTAGGATTTAGGGTTTTGACCTTAGGGTTTTGTAGGGGTTTTAAACATTTTTTAGGGTTTATATCAGGGTTTATAGGATTTAGGGTTTCTTAAGGTTTAGGGTTTAGGGTTTCTTAGGGTTTTAGATTTAGCAATTAGGGTTTTAGGTTAGGGTTTAGGGTTTAGGGCTTAGGTTTTTTTAGGTTAATGGTTTTATCTAGGGTTTAAGGGTTTATAGCTTTGGAATTTTTAGGTTAAGTTTTTTAAAGTTTTATAGGTTTATGGTTTAAGGCTTTTTTTTTTGTGTGTTTTTAGGGTTTAGCATATACGATTTATGGCTTCATAGGGTTTAAAGCTTAGAGTTTTTTAAGTTTTGGAGTTTTTGGGTTTTTTTAGGATTTTTAAGGGTTAAGTGTTTGTTAGGGTTTTTTAAGGTTTATGGTTTAGAGTTTAGGGTTTTGTAGGGGTTTCAAATGGTTTTTAGGGTTAATATGATTTAGAATTTCTTGAGGTTTAGGGTTTAGGGGTTAGGGATTCTTAAGGTTATAAGTTTAGGATTTAGAGTTTTAGGTTAGGGTTAAGGGCTTAAGGTTTTTTTAGGTTTACGGTTTTGAAGTTAAGGGTTTTATTTAGATTTTTAGAGTTTAGGGATTTGGGATTTTTAGGTTAAGGTTTTTTAGGATCTTATAGGTATAGGGTTTAGGGCTTAGGGTTTTTATTGTGTTTTTAGGATTTATCATATTCGATTTAGGGCTTTATAGGGTTTAGAGATTACACTTTTTTTGGTTTAGGGGTTTCTCCATTTTTTTAGGGTTTTCAAGGGTTAAATGTTTTTTAGGGTTTAGGGCTTAGGGCTTAGCGTTTTTTTGTGGTTTTTAGGTTAAGAATTTACGGATTTTTAGGATTTAGGGTTTAAATCTTAGGATTTTATAGAGCTATTAAATGGTTCTTATGGTTTATAGGATTTAGGGTTTCATAAGGTTTAGGGTTTAAGGTTTCTTTGGGTTTTAGGTTTAGGATTTAGGGTTTTAGGTTGGAGTTTACTGTTTAGGGCTTAGGGGTTTTTTAGGTTTAGCATTTTAGGTTGAGGATTTTATCTATGTGTTAGGGCTTAGGGTTCTGTAGGTTTGGAATTTAGGGCTTAGGGTTTTTAATGTGTTTTTAGGCTTTAGCATATACGATTTAGGGCTATATATTGTTTATAGCTTAGAATTTTTATATTTAGGAGTTTTTAGGTTTTTTAGGATTTTTAAGGGTTAAGTGTTTCTTTCGATTTAGGGTTTAGGGCTTAGGGAGTTTTTGTGTTTTTTAGGTTTAGGGTTTACGGATTTTTAGGATTTAGGGTTTAGTGCTCAGGGTTTTGAAGGGGTTCTTAATTGTGTTTAGGGTTTATTATAGGGTTCATAGGATTTAGGGTTTGTTATGATTTAAGGTTTAAGATTTCATAGGGCTTTAGGTTTAGGATTTAGGGGTTTACGGGTTTAGGTTAGGGTATAGGGCTTAGGGTTTTAAGTTAAGGGTTTTATCTATATTTTTAAGGTTTACGGCTTTGGGATTTTTAGGTTAAGGTTTTTCTGGTTTTATATGTTTAGGGTATAGGGCTTAGGGTTTTTTTTTTGTTTTTTTTAGGGTTTAGCATCTACGAATTAGGGCTTTATAGTGTTTACAGCTTAAAGTGTTTTTTGATATAGGGATTTTTGGGTTTTTTAGGATTTTCAAGGGTTAAGTGTTTCTTAGTAGGGTTTATGGTTTAGGGCTTAGTGTTTTTTTATGTGTTTTTAGGTTTAGGATTTATGGATTTTTAGGATTTAGATTTAGAGCTTCGGGTTTTTAGGTTTTTATAGGATTTAGGGTTTTTTAGAATTTTTAGGTTTAGGATTTAGGGTTTTAGGTTAGAGTTAAGGGTTTAGGCCTTAGAGGCTTTTTAGGTTTACGGATTTTTAGGATTTAGGGTATAGAGCTTAGGGTTTTATAGGGGTTTTAAATGATATTTAGGGTTTATTTTAGGGTTTATGAGATTTAGGGTTTCTTTAGGTTTTAGGTTTACGGTTTCTTAGGTTAGGTTAAGTGTTTTAGCTAGGTTTTTAGGGTTTAGGGCTTTGGGTTTTTTAGGTTTTTTTTTTAGGGTTTAATAGGTTTAGGGTTTAGGGCTTATGTTTTTTTTGTGTTTTCAAGGGTTAAGTGTTTCTTAGGGCTTTTTGAGATTTAGGGTTTATGGCTTAGGGTTTTTTTTGTATTTTTTAGGTTTAGTGCTTATGTATTTACAAAATTTAGGGAGTAGAGCTTCGCGTGTAGGGGTTTTAAATGATTTTTAGGGTTTATAGGATTTAGGGTTTCTTAAGGTTTAGGGTTTCTTTGTGTTTAGGTTAGGGTTTAGGGATTAGGGCTTCTGGTTTTATCTAAAAATTTAGAGTTTAGGGCTTTGTTTTTTTTTTTGTGTTTTTTAGGGTTTAGGATATATGATTAAGGGCTTTATAGGGTTTAGAGCTTAGAGTTTTTTAGGTTTTGGGTTTTTTTAAGGTTTATAAGGGTTAAGTGTTTCTTAGGATCTTTTAAGGATTAGGGTTTAGGGATTAGGGTATTTTTATGTTTTTTTAGGTTTAGGGTTTACAGATTTTTAAAATTTAGGGTTTAGAGTGTAGTGTTTTTAGGATTTAAAATTGTTTTTAGGGTTTATTAAGGTTTAGGATTTAGGGTGTCTTTGGGTTTAGGTTAGGGTTTAGGCTTTAAGGATTAGGGTTTTTTTAGTTTAGGGTTTTAGGTTATGGGTGTTGTCTAGGTTTTTGGGGTTTAGAGCTTTGAGTTTTTTAAGTTAAGGTTTTTTAGGTTAAGGTTTTTTAGGATTTTATAGGTTTAGGGTTTAGAGCTTAGGTTTTTTTTCCGTGTTTTGGGGGATTTAGCATATACAATTTAGGGCTTTATAGGGTTTAGAGCTTTGAGTTTTTTAGGTTTAGGTGTTTTGGGTCTTTTTACGGTTCTTAAGGGTTAAGTGTTTCTTAGGGTTTTTTAGGGCTTAGGTTTTTTTTGTGATTTTAGTTTGATGGTTTACGGATTTTTATGATTTAGTGTTTAGATCTTAGGGTTTTAGGGGTTTTAAATCTTTTTTAGGGTTTATTTTGGGGCTTATAGGATTTATGGTTTCTTAAGGTTAGGGTTTTGAGTTTCTTAGGGTTTTTTGGTTTAGGATTTAGGGTTTTAGGTTAGGGTTTAGAATTTTTTTAGGCTAAGGATCTTATCTAGGTTTTTAGGGTTTTATAGGTTTAGGGTTCAAGGCTTAGGTTTTTTTTTTTGCGTTTTTTTGGGTTTAGCATATACTATTTAGGGCTTTATAGGGTTTTGAGCTTAGACTTTTTTAGGTTTACGGGTTTGTGGGTTTTTAGTGTTTTTAAGGTTTAAGTGTTTCTTAGGGGTTTTTAGGGTTTACAGTTTAGGCCTTAGGTTTTTTTTTGTGTTTTTAGGATTAGGGTTTACAAATTTTTAGGATTTAGTGTTTAGAGGTTAGGGTTTTGTAGGGGTTTTAAATGGTTTTTAGGGTTTATAGGAATTAGGGTTTCTTAAGGTTTGGGGTTTAGGGTTCCTAGGGTTTAGAGTCTTAAGTTTAGGATTTACTGTTTTAGGTTAGGGTTTAAGGTTTAGGGCATAGCGTATTTACGTTTAAGGTTTTAGGTTAAGAGTTTTATAAAGGTTTTTAGGGTTTAGGGCTTTGGGTTTTTTAGGTTAAGGTTTTTTAGGGTATTATAGGTTTATGGTTTAGGGCTTAGGGTTTTTATATTTTTTTTAGGGTTTAGCATATACAATTTAGGGCTTTATAGGGTTTAGAGCCTAGAGTATTTTAGGTGTAGGGTTTTATTTTGTGTTTTTTAGGTTTAGTCTTTACGGATTTTTAGGATTTAGGGTTTAGAGCTTGGGGTTTTGTAGGGGTTTTAAATGAATTTTAGGGTTTTTAGGATTTTGGGTTTCTTAAGGTTTAGGGTTTAGTGTCTCTTAGGGTTTTAGGTTTAGGATTTAGGGTTTAGGTTAGGGTTTAGGAGTTTTTTGGTTAGGGTTTCAGGTTAAGGTTTTTATCTAAGTTTTTAGGGTTAAGTGCTTTGGGTTTTTTAGGTTAATGTTTTTTACGGTTTTATAGGTTAAGGGTTTAGGGCTTAGGATTTTTTTGTGTTTTTTACGGTTTTATAGGTTAACAATTTAGGGCTTTATATGGTTTAGAGCTTTGAGTTTTTTAGGTTTAGAGGTTTTAGGGGTTTTTTGGGTTTTTAAGGGTTAAGTTTTTCTTAGGGTTTAGGTCTTATGATTTATTGTATATTTTATGTTTAGGGTTCACGGATTTTTAGGATTTAGGGTGTAGATCTTAGGGTTTTTAGGGGTTTTAAATGGTTTGTAGGGTTTATTTTATGGTTTATAGGATTAGAGTTTTAGGTTAGGGTTTAGGTCTTAAGGTTTTTTTAGGTTTAGGGATTTGGTTATTTAGGTTAAGGTTTAAAGGAATTTATAGGTTGAGGATTTAGGGCCTAGGGTTATTATTGTGTTTTTTAGGGTTTAGCATATATGATTTAGGGCTTTATAAGGTTTACAACTTAGAGTTTTTTTAGGTTTAGGTTTTTTGTATTTTTTAGGATTTCTAAGGGTCAAGTGTTTCTTAGGGATTTTTAGGGTTTAGGGTTTAGGGTTTAGTTTTTTTTTTTCTTTTTTAGGTTTAGGATTTACGAATTTTTAGGATTTAGGGTTTAGATCTTAGGGGTTTTGAATTGTTTTTAGGGTTTATTTTAGGGTTTATTGGATTTTGGGTTTCTTAAGTTTTAGGGTTTAGGGTTTCTTAGGGTTTTTGGTTTAGAATTTAGGGTTTATGATTTTTTAGGTTAACGGTTTTTTTAGGTTTATGGTTTTTGGTTAAGTGTTTTATCTAGGTTTTTAGGATTTAGGAATTTGAGTTTTTTAGGTTCAGTGTTTTAAGGGTTTTAGAGTTTTAGGGTTTACGGCTTAGGTTTTTCTGTGTTTCTTAGGGTTTAGCATACACAATTTAGGGCTATATAGGGTTTAGAGCTTTGAGTTTTTTCGATTTAGGAGTTTTTCTATTTTTTGGGTTTTTAAGGGTTAAGTGTTTCTTAGGGTTTATGATTTTTTTCTGTTTTGTGGGTTTAGGGTTAACGGATTTTAGGAATTTGGGTTTAGGGATTACGGTTTTGTAGGGGTTTAAAATGGTTTTTAGGGTGTATTTTAGGGTTTATATGATTTAAGGTTTCATAAAGTCTAGGTTTAATGGGTTTTGGGTTCTTTAGGGTTTTCAAGGGATATGTGTTTCTTAGGGTTTCTTATTTATAGCTTAGGGTTTTGTAGGGGTTTTAAATGGTTTTTTAAGGTTAATTTTTTGGTTTATAGGTTTTATGGTTTTTTAAGGTTTAGGGTTTAGAGTTTCTTAGTGTTTTAGGTTTAGGATTTAGAGTTTTAGATTAGGGTTTAGGGCTTAGGGTTTTTTTAGGTATAGGGTTTTATGTTAAGGGTTTTATTTAGGTTTTTAGGGTTTAGGGCTTTGGGTTTCTTAGGTTAAGGGTTTGTAGGATTTTATATGATTAGGGTGTATGGCTTTAAGTTTTTTTTGTGTGTTTTAAGGTTAAGCATTTACGATTTAGAGCTTTATAGGATTTAAAGTTTAGAGTTTTTTTTAGGTTTAGGTTTTTTTTTTGTTTTTTTAGGTTTTTTAAGGGTTAAGTGTTTCTTGGGGTTTTTTAGGGTTGTGGGATTTTTTGTATTTTTTAGGTTCAGGGTTTACAAATTTTTTAGGATTTAGAGCTTAGGGTTTTTTGGGGGTTTAAATGATTTTGAGGGTTTATTTTAGGGTTTATAGGATTTAGGATTTCTTATGGTTTAGGGTTTAGGATTTCTTCGGGTTTTAGGTTTAGTATTTAGGGTTTTAGGTTAGGGTTTAGGGTTTAGGGTTTAGGATCTTTGCATAAGGTTCTTATCTAGGTTTTTAGGGTTTAGGGCTTTGGGTTTTTTAGGTTAAGGTTTTTTAGGGTTTAGCCTTAGGTTTTTTTTTGTGTTTTGTAGAGTTTAGCATATAAAATTAGTGCTTTATAGGGTTTGGAGCTTATAGAATTTTAGGTTTAGGTGTTTTTAGGGTTTTTAAGGGTTAAGTGTTTCTTAGGGTTTAAGGATTTTGGTTTTTTCTATTTTTTAGGTTTACGGTTTATGTATTTTTAGGATTTAGGGTTTAGAGCTAATGGTTTTGTAGGGGTTTTATATAGTTTTTAGGGTTTATTTTAGGGTTTATAGGATTTAGGGTTTTTTAAGGTTTAGGTTTTTTTTGGATTTTATGGGTTTAGTATAAATGATTTAGGGGTTTATAGGGTTTAGAGCTTAGAGTTTTTTAGGTTTAGGATTTTTTGTACTTTTAGAGTTTTTAAGGGTTAAGTTTTTCTTAGGTTTTTTAGGGTTTAGGGTGTAGGGTTTTTTTTGTGTGTTTTTAGGTTAGGGTTTACGGATTTTTAAGATTTAGGGTTTTGAGCTTAGGGTTTTGTAGGGCTTTTTAATGGTTTATTTTAGGATTTATAGGATTTAGGGTTTCTTAAGGTTTAGGGTTTCTTAGGGTTTTAGGTTAGGGTTTAGGGTTTGGGGCTTAGGGTTTTAGATTAACGGTTTTAATTAGGTTTTTACGGTTTAGGTCTTTCTATTTTTTAGAAGCTTTTAGGGTTTTATAGGTTTAGGATTTAGCGCTTAGTTTTTTTTTTGTGTTTTTTTGGGTTTAGAATATACTATTTAGGGCTTTATAGGGTTTAGAGCGTAGAGTTTTTTTTAGCTTTAGGACTTATTGGGTTTTAAGGGTTGATTGCTCCTTGGGGTTTTTTAGGGTTTAGGATTTAGGGCTTAGGGTATAAATTTTTTTAGGATTGAGGGTTTAGAGCTTAGGGTTTGTGGAGGTTTAAAATGGTTTATAGGATTTATTTTAGGCTTTAGGGTTTCTTATGGTTTAGGGTTTAGGGTTTTTTAGGGCTTTAGGTTTAGGATTTTGGGTTTTAAGTTAATGTTTAGGGTTTATTTATGTTTAGGGTTTTAAGTTAAGGGTTTTATCTAGGTTTTAAGGGTTTGGGCTTTTGGTTTTTTAGTTTAAGGTTTTTTAGGGTTTTATAGTTTTAGGGTTTACGGTTTAGGGTTTCTTTTTTTGTGTTTTTTACGGTTTAGCATATACGATTTAGGGATTTATAGGGTTTAGAGCTTAGAGTTTTTGAGGTTTAGGGGTTTTGGGTTTTTAGGGGTTTTAAGGGTTAAGTGTTTCTAAGGGTTTTAATGATTTAGGGTTTAAAACTTTGGGGGTTTTTTTTTTTTTTTAGGTTTAGGGTTTATGGATTTATTAGGATTTAGGATTTTGTAGGGGTTTTAAATGATTGTTAGGGTTTATTTTAGGGTTTATAGAATTTAGGGTTTCTTAAGGTTTAAGGTTTAGAGGTTCTTAGGATTTTAGGTTTAGGAATTATTGTTTTAGGTTAGGGTTTAGGGCTTATGGATTTTTTAGGTTTAGGGTTTTATGTTAAGGTTTTATCTAGGTGTTTAGGGTTTAGGTTATTGGGTTTTTTAGGTCAGGGTTTTTTCGTATTTTATAGTTTTAGGGTTTATGGTTCTTTTGTGTATTTTAGGATTTAGTAAATACGATTTGGGGGTTTGTAGGGTTTAGAGCTTAGATTTTTTTAGGTTTAGGGGGTTTTTTAAGGGTTAAGTGTTTCTTAGGGTTTAGGGTTTGGGGTTTAGTTTTTTTTTTTTGTATTTTTTAGGTTTAGGGTTTACTGATTTTTAGCTTTTGGGTTTAGAGCTTATGGTTTTTTAGGGCTTTCAAGGGTTTTAAGGGTTTATAGAATTTAGGGTTTCTGAAGGATTAGAATTAGGGTATCTTAGAGTATTAGGTTTAGGATTAAGGGTTTTAGATTAGGGTTTAGGGTTTTGGGTTTAGTGTTATTTTAGGTTTAGGGTTTTAGGTTAAGGGTTTTATTTAGGTTCTTAGGAATTAGGGCTTTGAGTTTTTGGGTTAAGGTTTTTAGGTTTTATAGGTTATGGTTTAGGGCTTAGGTTTTTTTTTAATGTGTTTTTAGGGTTTAACATATACACATCAAGACTTTAAAGGGTTTAGAGCTTAGAGTTTTCTTAGGTTTAGAGGTTTTTAAGGGTTAAGTGTTTCTTAGGGTTTACGGCTTAGGGTTTTTTACGTTTTAAAGGTTTAGAGTTTATGGATTTTTAGGATTTATGGTTTAGACCTTAGGGGTTTTAAATTGTTTTTAGGGTGAATTTTATGGGTCTTAGGATTTAGGGTTTCTTATTTTTAGGGTTTAGGGTTTTAGATTAGGGTATATGAAGATAGATATTATTATATCTTACCATGAATTCCGCACCCCCCAAAATTGGTATCAGAGCTATGGATGAAAGAAATATGAAAAAGAAAAATAGTAAGAAAATAAAGCAGATAAAAAGAAAGTTGGAAACACTATACCCAGAATACAGGTTACTCAATCTTACGAAAACTAATCAAGAAGAATTAGACAGATTAATAGATATTATATCAAAATTAGAATATAAATACATAAAGTATTTAAAGAAAAGATGAATAACGAAAACAACGAATATAGACAAAACCTAGAAGAAAGAATAACTACTAAAACACAAGAATTAGAATATAGACAAAAAAGACTTGAACAAAATATAATTGCAGGAGTTTGTCATAAATCTATATTAGCACAACGAAAAACGATTTTCTATTTACAACTACAGATAGACGGTCTAGAATATAAACTCCAACATAATTTATAAATGAATAAGGAAGAATTTGCGATAGACGAAAAAACTTATGAAAATCAAGATGGATTAAAAATAAAAATAATATTTTCAAATCTAGGAAGAAGGTATAAAAAAATAGGAGAAAACTTAAGCCTCATGTTAGAAAAAGAATCTTTAAGATTAGAAGATAG